>SZWC01012938.1:58899-79056 GCA_023375785.1 Penium margaritaceum | reverse complement strand
AAGTGGCTTGACCCTGCCACATCACCAAGAGACTTGCGCTGTGGGCTTGACACATAAGCATCCTTGTGCCAAGGTGACTGATCAGCCGTGTTGCTTCCCAGAAGCAATGGACTTTCTTTCTTCGAAGCTTCTAAAACAACCAAGATGTGCATGGAGCCACGATCGAGCTCATGACATCTCACTTGGCCAAATCAACAAAAAGGCCAAGTTAACCACTCACCTACATGGTGTACTCACAGGTCATATCTCACATGAGACAGAGCATAGTTGAGTCACCCTACAACAAATCCAGGGGTCATACCTCCACAAGGGGCAGAGCATTCCTGATCCGTTGTACAAGACTGAACAAGGGGCAAACATATTCAACACATATGCCTACTTTGGTCGATCATTGTGCATGGTAGCCACACCGTACTACTATTGACTGAATGTTGTTGTACTTGGTAGTTGGAATCTAGTATTCCCAACCCATTGTTTCCCCCTACGACAAATCGTGACCCATATTATGGGTTGTCAACGTTGACCACACATAGTAAAATTATTTGGTCATGGTAAGTGGCACATGCCTAATCTGGTTGATCATAGTGCATGGTAGCCACACCGTTCCACTAATTGTTGAAAGGCTTTGCACTTGCTAGTCGGTAAATAGCAAAAGGTTTCTCCCTTTGACACCAGGTCGGTTTTTGTTGATTTGTTACGTGTAGGTGCCTTCACAGGAATACTCCCTCCCACCCCCCCCCCTATATGGATGTTCCCTGGACGACCTGGAGGACAGATTTGCGGCCGCATTATGACACCCCCCCTATCCCGCCACGGCTTAGGCTAGAAGGTAGAGTTGAGGTATCACAACACGGCCGCCCCCCCCCCCCCAGGTCGCGAGCCTATTCTATAAAGCGCGTACGAGGATTCGAACCTAGGATCTATCGCTCCTGAATCTAGCTCTATAAGCACTAAGCCAACTTGCACGGTATTCATATGACATCCAAATGACATTATAAGGGTTCCTATGGGTAAAAGGAATAAAATAAAGGGATGTAAGATTAGAGGGTAGTTTTCAAAATTATGAATGATAACAAATTTACTTGATTCATACAAATTTGACGTACACTGAATTTCAAATTTTGCAAATTTGAGCTTGAATAACCTCTCAACCATTGCTCCGATTGACCAGCCGTAAGAAGGAAAGTTTACGACACACAAGGAAACTCTTTTTATGATATTCAGTGACACAAGAATGCTTTGGTTGGTCATTGTGCATGGTAGCCATACCGTGCCACCACTTATCGAAGGTCTTTGTACTTGCTAGTCGATACCAAGTATTCCCAAACCATTGTTTCTCCCTCTGCCCCTTTTTTACTTGTATTATGAGTTGTGAATGTTGACCTCACACACGAAACTTCTTTGGTCATGAGCAGTTATGTATGCCTACTTGGGTAGATCATTGTGCATGGTAGCCACACCGTGCCAATACATACGAAAGATATTTGTACTTGCTAGCAGATACATAGCGTTTTGAAACCATTGTTTCCCCCTCTGACCATTTGTGACTCGTGTTATGCATTTTCAACGTTGACCACATGAAGTGAAATGTGTTGGACATGGTTAGTGACATATGCATACTTTGGTTGGTCATTGTGTATTGAAGCCACATTGTGCCACTACATATTGAACGTATTTGTACTTGCTAGTCGATAACTAGTATTCACAAACCATTATCTTCCACCCTGACCATTTGTGACTCGTGTTATGAGTTGTCAAGGTTTACCACACTTAGTGACATTATTTGGTCATGGTCAGTGACATATGCCTACTTTGGTTGGTCATCGTGCATGGTCTCCTCACCGTGCCACAGCGTATTGCAGCCCCTTGTGCTTGCTATTTGATACTTGGTGTTCCCAAACCATTGTTTCCTTCTCTGACCATTTGTGACTCGTATATGAGTTGTCAACGTTGACCACACACAGCAGATTTCTTTGGTCAAAGGCAGTACATATGCCTACTTTGGTCGGTCATTGTGCATGGTAGCCAGACCATGCTACTACTGACTGAAGGTCGTTGTACTTGGTAGTTGAGAACCAACATTCCCATAGCATTGTTTCCTCTCCTGCCCGTTTGTGACTCGTGTTATGGTTGGTCAACGTTGACCACCCATATTGAAATTATCTGGTCATGATGAGTGACATATGCCTAGTTTGATTGTTTGGTGTGCATATTAGCCACACCGTGCCACTACGTATTGAAGTTCTTTGTCCTCTATAGTCAAGACATAGGCTTCTTAACCATTGTCTCTCCCTCCGACCATTTGTGACTCGTGGTATGAGTTGTCAATGTTGACCACACATAGTGGACTTATTCGGTCATAGTCAGTCACATATGCATCCTTTGGTTAGTCACTGTGCACGCTAGCCATACCGTGCCACTGCTTGTTGAAGGTCTTTGTACTTGCTAGTTGATAACTAGTGTTTCCAACCCATTGTTTTCCCCTCTGACCATTTGTGACTCGTGTTATGTGTTTTCAACGTTGACCACACACTGTGAGATTCTTTTGGTCATGGTTAGTGACATATGCATACTTTGGTTGGTCACTGTGCATTGAAGCCACGTTGTGCCACTACATATTGAAGGCATCTGTACTTGCTAGTCGATGACTAGTTTTCACAAATCATTATCTTCCACCCTGACTATTTGTGACTCGTGTTATGAGTTGTCAAAGTTTACCACACTTAGTGACAGTATTTGGTCATGGTCAGTGACATATGCCTACTTTGGTTGGTCATCGTGCATGGTCTCCACACCGTGCCACAACGTATTGAAGCCCCTTGTGCTTGCTATTTGATACTTGGTGTTCTCAAACCATTCTTTCCCCCCTCTGACCATTTGTGACTCGTATTATGAGTTGTCAACGTTGACCACACACAGCGGATTTCTTTGGTCAAAGGCAGTACATATGCCTACTTTGGTCAGTCATTGTGCATGGTAGCCACACCGTGCTCCTACTGACTGAAGGTCGTTGTACTTGGTAGTTGAGAACCAATATTCGCATAGCATTGTTTCCTCTCCTGACCGTTTGTTACTCGTGTTATGGTTGGTCAAGGTTGACCACCCATACTGAAATTCTCTGGACATCATCTGACATATGCCTAGTTTGGTTATTTGGTGTGCATATTAGCCACACCGTGCCACTACGTTTTTAAGTTCTATGTCCTTTCTAGTCGATACATAGGGTTCCCAAACCATTGTCTCTCCCTCTGACCATTTGTGACTCGTGTTATGAGTTGTCAATGTTGACCACACATAGTGGACTTCTTTGGTCGTATTCAGTGACGTATGCATCGTTTGGTTGGTCATTGTGCACGCTAGCCATACCGTGCCACTACTTGTAGAAGGTCTTTGGACTTGCTAGTTGATAACTTGTGTTCCCAACCCATTGTTTTCCCTTCTGACCATTTGTGACTCGTGTTATGCGTTTTCAACGTTGACCACATGAAGTGTAATTTGTTGGTCATGGTTCGTGACATGTGCATACTTTAGTTGGTCACTGTGCATTGAAGCCGCATTGTGCCACTACATATTGAAGGTATTTGTACTTGCTAGTCGATAACTAGTATTCACAAACCATTATCTTCCACCCTGGCCATTTGTGACTCATGTTATGAGTTGTCAAAGTTTACCACACTTAGTGACATTGTTTGGTCATGGTCAGTGACATATGCCTACATTGGTTGGTCATCGTGCATGGTCTCCACACTGTGTCACAACGTATTGATGCCCCTTGTGCTTGCTATTTGATACTTGGTGTTCCCAAACCATCCTTTCCCCCTCTGACCATTCGTGACTCGTATTATGAGTTGTCAACGTTGACCACACACAGCGGATTTCTTAGGTCAAAGGCAGTACATATGCCTATTTTGGTCAGTCATTGTGCATGGTAGCCACACCGTGCTACCACTGACTGAAGGTCGTTGTACTTGGTAGTTGAGAACTGATATTTCCACAGCATTGTTTCATCTCCTGACCGTTTGTGACTCATGTTATGGTTGGTCAACGTTGACCACCCATATTGAAATTCTATGGACATGATCAGTGACATATGCCTAGTTTGGTTGTTTGGTGTGCATATTAGCCACACCGTGCCACTACGTATTGAAGTTCTTTGTCCTTTATAGTCGATACATAGGCTCCCCAAACCATTGTCTCTCCCTCTGACCATTTGTGACTCGTGTTATGAGTTGACAATGTTGACAACACATAGTGGACTTCTTCGGTCGTATTCAGTGACGTATGCATCCTTTGGTTGGTCATTGTACATGCTAGCCATGCCGTGCCACTACTTGTTGAAGGTCTTTGGACTTTCTAGTTGATAACGAGTGTTCCCAACCCATTGTTTCCCCCTCTGACCATTTGTGAATCGTGTTATGCGCTTTAAACGTTGACCACATGAAGTGAAATTTGTTGGTCATGGTTCATGACATATGCATACTTTGGTTGGTCACTGTGCATAGAAGCCAATTTGTGCCACTACATATTGAAGGTATTTGTACTTGCTAGTCGATAACTAGTATTCACAAACCATTATCTTCCACCCTGACCATTTGTTACTCGTGTTATGAGTTGTCAAAGTTTACCACACTTAGTGACATTATTTAGTCATGGTCAGTGACATATGCCTACTTTGGTTGGTCATCGTGCATGGTCTCCACACCGTGCCATAGCGTATTGAAGCCCCTTGTGCTTTCTATTTGATACTTGATGTTCCCAAACCATTCTTTCCCCCTCTGACCATTTGTGAGTTGTATTATGAGTTGTCAATGTTCACCACACAGAGCGGATTTCTTTGGTCAAAGGCAGTACATATGCCTACTTTGGTCGGTCATTGTGCATGGTAGCTACACCGTGCTACTATTGACTGAAGGTCGTTGTACTTGGTAGTTGAGAACCGATATTTCCATAGCATTGTTTCATCTCCTGACCGTTTGTGACTCGTGTTATGGTTGGTCAACGTTGACCACCCATATTTAAATTATCTGGACATGATCAGTGACATATGCCTAGTTTGGTTGTTTTGTGTGCATATTAGCCACACCGTGCCTCTACGTATTGAAGTTCTTTGTCCTTTCTAGTCAATACATAGGCTCCCCAAACCATTGTCTCTCCCTCTGACCATTTGTGACTCGTGTTATGAGTTGATAATGTTGACCATACATAGTGGACTTCTTCGGTCGTATTCAGTGACGTATGCATCCTTTGGATGGTCATTGTGCACGCTAGCCATACCGTGCCACTACTTGTTGAATTTCTTTGGACTTGCTAGTTGATAACTAGTGTTCCCAACCTATTGTTTTCCCCTCTGACCATTTGTGAATCGTGTTATGTGTTTAAACGTTGACCACATGAAGTGAAATATGTTGGTCATGGTTCGTGACATATGCATACTTTGGTTGGTCACTGTGCATTGAAGCCACATTGTGCCACTGCATATTGAAGGTATTTGTACTTGCTAGTCGATAACTAGTAATCACAAACAATTATCTTCCACCCTGACCATTTGTGACTCGTGTTATGAGTTGTCAAAGTTTACCACACTTAGTGACATTATTTAGTCATGGCCAGTGACATATGCCTACTTTGGTTGGTCATCGTGCATGGTCTCCACACCGTGCCATAGCGTATTGAAGCCCCTTGTGCTTTCTCTTTGATACTTGGTGTTCACAAACCATTCTTTCCCCCTCTGACCATTTGTGAGTTGTATTATGAGTTGTCAACGTTGACCACACACAGTGGATTTCTTTGGTCAAATGCAGTACATATGCCTACTTTGGTCGGTCATTGTGCATGGTAGCCACACCGTGCTACTACTGACTGAAGGTCATTGTACTTGGTAGTTGAGAACAAATATTCGCATAGCATTGTTTCCTCTCCTGACCGTTTGTGACTCGTGTTATGGTTGGTCAACGTTGACCACCCATATTGAAATTCTCTGGTCATGATTAGTGACATATGCCTAGTTTGGTTGTTTGGTGTGCATATTAGCCACACCGTGCCACTACATATTGAAGTTCTTTGTCCTTTCCAGTCGATACATAGGCATCCCAACCCGTTGTCTCTCCCTCTGACCATTTGTGAATCGTGTTATGACCACACAATGTTGACCACACACAGTGGACTTCTTCGGTCATATTCAGTGACGTATGCATCCTTTGGTTGGTCATTGTGCACGCTAGTCATACCGTGCCACTACTTGTTGAAAGGCCTTTGGACTTGCTAGATGATAACTAGTGTTCCCAACCCATTGTTTTCCCATCTGACCATTTGTCATTCGTGTTATGTGTTTTCAACGTTGACCACATGAAGTGAAATGTGTTGGTCATGGTTCGTGACATATGCATACTTTGGTTGGTCACTGTGCATTGAAGCCACATTGTGCAACTACATATTGAAGGTATTTGTACTTGCTAGTCGATAACTAGTATTCACAAACCATTGCCATCCACCCTGCCTATTTGTGACTCGTGTTATGAGTTGTCAAAGTTTACCACACTTAGTGACATTATTTGGTCATGGTCAGTGACATATGCCTACTTTGGTTGGTCACCGTGCATGTTCACCACACCGTGCCACAGCGTATTGAAGCCCCTTGTGCTTGTTATCTGATACTTGGTGTTCCCAAACCATTCTTTCCCCCTCTGAACATTTGTGACTCGTATTATGAGTTGTCAACGTTGACCACACACTGCGGATTTCTTTGGTCAAAGGCAGTACATATGCCTACTTTGGTAGGTCATTGTGCATGGTAGCCACACTGTGCTACTACTCACTGAAGGTCGTTGTACTTGGTAGTTCAGAACCAATATTCTCATAGCATTGTTTCCTCTCCTGACCGTTTGTGACTCGTGTTATGGTTGGTCAACGTTGACCACCCATATTGAAATTATCTGGTCATGATCAGTGACATATGCCTAGTTTGGTTGTTTGGTGTGCATATTAGCCACACCGTGCCACTACTTGTTGAAGTTATTTGTCCTTTCTAGTCGATACATAGGCCTCCCAAACCATTGTCTCTCCCTCTGACCATTTGTGACTCGTGTTATGGTTGGTCAACGTTGACCACCCATATTGAAATTATCTGGTCATGATCAGTGACATATGCCTAGTTTGGTTGTTTGGTGTGCATATTAGCCACACCGTGCCACTACTTGTTGAAGTTATTTGTCCTTTCTAGTCGATACATAGGCCTCCCAAACCATTGTCTCTCCCTCTGGCCATTTTTGACTCGTGTTATGAGTTGTCAATGTTGACCACACATAGTGGACTTCTACGGTCGTATTCAGTGACATATGCATCATTTGGTTGGTCACTGTGCACGCTAGCCATACCATGACACTACTTGTAGAAGGTCTTTGGACTTGCTAGTTGATAACTATTGTTCCCAACCCATTGTTTTCCCCTCCGACCATTTGTGACTCGTGTTATGCGTTTTCAACTTTGACCACATGAAGTGAAATTTGTTGGTCATGGTTCGTGACATGTGCATACTTTGGTTGGTCACTGTGCATAGAAGCCGCATTGTGCCACTACATATTGAAGGTATTTGTACTTGCTAGTCGATAACTAGTATTCACAAACCATTATCTTCCACCCTGGCCATTTGTGACTCGTGTTATGAGTTGTCAAATGTTACCACACTTAGTGACATTATTTGGTCATGGTCAGTGACATATGCCTACTTTGGTTGGTCATCGTGCATGGTCTCCACCCCGTGTCACAGCGTATTGAAGCCCCTTGTGCTTGCTACTTGGTACTTGGTGTTCCCAAACCATTCTTTCCCCCCTCTGACCATTTGTGACTCGTATTATGAGTTGTCAACGTTGACCACACACTGCGGATTTCTTTGGTCAAAGGCAGTACATATGCCTACTTTGGTAGGTCATTGTGTATGGTAGCCACACTGTGCTACTACTCACTGAAGGTCGTTGTACTTGGTAGTTCAGAACCAATATTCTCATAGCATTGTTTCCTCTCCTGACCGTTTGTGACTCGTGTTATGGTTTGTCAACGTTGACCACCCATATTGAAATTCTCTGGTCATGATCAGTGACATGTGCCTAGTTTGGTTGTCTGGTGTGCATATTAGCCACACCGTGCCACTATGTATTGAAGTTCTTTGTCAAATGTAGTCAATACATAGGATTCCCAAACCATTGTCTCTCTCTCTGACCATTTGTGACTCGTGTTATGAGATGTCAATGTTGACCACACATAGTGGACTTATTCGGTCGTAGTCAGTGACGCATGCATCCTTTGGTTGGTCACTGTGCACGCTAGCCATACCGTGCCTCTGCTTGTTGAAGGTCTTTGTACTTGCTAGTTGAAAACTAGTGTTCCCAACCCATTGTTTCCCCTCTGACCATTTGTGACTCGTGTTATGCGTTTTCAACGTTGACCACATGAAGTGAAATTTGTTGGTCATGGTTAGTGACATGTACATACTTTGGTTGGTCACTGTGCATTGAAGCCACATTGTGCCACTACATATTGAAGGTATTTGTACTTGCTAGTCGATAACTAGTATTCACAAACCATTATCTTCCACCCTGACCATTTGTGACTTGTGTTATAAGTTGTCAAAGTTTACCACACTTAGTGACATTAGTTGGTCATGGTCAGTGACATATGCCTACTTTGGTTGGTCATCGTGCATTGTCTCCTCACCGTGCCACAGTGTATTGCAGCCCCTTGTGCTTGCTATTTGATACTTGGTGTTCCCAAACCATTGTTTCCCCCTCTGACCATTTGTGACTCGTATATGAGTCGTCAGCGTTGACTACACACTTTAGATTTTTTTGGTCAAAGGCAGTACATATGCCTACTTTGGTCGGTCATTGTGCATGGTAGCCACACCATGCTACTACTGACTGAAGGTCGTTGTTTATGGTAGTTGAGAACCGATATTCCCATAGCAATGTTTCCTATCCTGACCATTCGTGACTCGTGTTATGGTTGGTCAACATTGACCACCCATATTGAAATTCTCTTGTCATGATCAGTGACCTATGCCTAGTTTGGTTGTTTGGTGTGCATATTAGCCACACCGTGCCACTACGCATTGAAGTTCGTTTTCTATTATAGTCAATACATAGGCTTCATAACCATTGTCTCTCCCTCTGACCATTTGTGACTCGTGTTATATGTTGTCAATGTTGACCACACAAAGTGGACTTATTCGGTTGTAGTCAGTGTCGTACGCATCCTTTGGTTGGTCACTGTGCACGCTAGCCATACCGTGCCACTGCTTGTTGACAGTCTTTGTACTTGCTAGTTGATAACTAGTGTTCCCAACCCATTGTTTTCCCCTCTGACCATTTGTGACTCGTGTTATGCGTTTTCAACGTTGACCACACACTGTGAAATTCTTTAGGTAATTGTTAGTGACATATGCATACTTTGGTTGGTCACTGTGCATTGAAGCCACATTGTGCCACTACATATTGAAGGTATTTGTACTTGCTAGTCGATAACTAGTATTCACAAACCATTACCGTCCACCCTGACCATTTGTGACTCGTGTTATGCGTTTTCAACGTTGACCACACACTGTGAAATTCTTTAGGTAATTGTTAGTGACATATGCATACTTTGGTTGGTCACTGTGCATTGAAGCCACATTGTGCCACTACATATTGAAGGTATTTGTACTTGCTAGTCGATAACTAGTATTCACAAACCATTATCTTCCACCCTAACCATTCGTGACTCGTGTTATGAGTTGTCAATGTTGACCACACATAGTGGACTTCTTCGGTCGTATTCAGTGATGTATGCATCATTTGGTTGGTCATTGTGCACGCTAGCCATACCGTGCCACTACTTGTTGGAGGTCTTTGGACTTGCTAGTTGATAACTAGTGTTTCCAACCCATTATTCTCCCCTCTGACCATTTGTGAATCGTGTTATGCGTTTTCAACGTTGACCACATGAAGTGAAATTTGTTGGTCATGGTTCGTAACCTATGCATACTTTGGTTGGTCACTGTCCATTGAAGCCACATTGTGCCACGACATATTGAAGGTATTTGTACTTGCTAGTCGATAACTAGTATTCACAACCCATTATCTTCCACCCTGACCATTTGTGGCTCGTGGTATGAGTTGTCAAAGTTTACCACACTTAGTGACATTATTTGGTCATTGTCAGTGACATATGCCTACTTTGGTTGGTCATCGTGCATGGTCTCCACACCGTGCCGTAGCGTATTGAAGCCCCTTGTGCTTGCTATTTGATACTTGGTGTTCCCAAACCATTCATTCCCCCTCTGACCATTTGTGACTCGTATTATGAGTTGTCAACGTTGACCACAATCAGCGGATTTCTTTGGTCAAAGGCAGTATATATGCCTACTTTGGTCGGTCATTGTGCATGGTAGCCACACCGTGCTACTACTGACTGAAGTTTGTTTTACTTGGTAGTTGAGAACCAATATTCGCATAGCATTGTTTCCTCTCCTGACTGTTTGTGACTCGTGTTATGGTTGGTCAACGTTGACCACCCATATTGAAATTCTCTGGTCGTGATCAGTGACACATGCCTAGTTTGGTTGTTTGGTGTGCATATTAGCCACACCGTGCCACTATGTATTGAAGTTCTTTGTCCTTTCTAGTCGATACATAGGCTTCCCAAACCATTGTCTCTCCCTCTGACCATTTGTGACTCGTTTTATGAGTTGTCAACGTTGACCACACATAGTGGACTTCTTCGGTCGTATTCAGTGACGTATGCATCATTTGGTTGGTCATTGTGCACGCTAGCCATACCGTGCCACTACTTGTTGAAGGTCTTTGGACTTTCTAGTTGATAACTAGTGTTACCAACTCATTGTTTTGCCCTCTGACCATTTGTGACTCGTGTTATGCGTTTTCAACGTTGACCACATGACGTGAAATTTGTTGGTCATAATTCGTGACATCTGCATAATTTGGTTGGTCACTGTGCATTGAAGCCACATTGTGCCCCTACATATTGAAGGTATTTGTACTTGCTAGTCGATAACTAGTACTCACAAACCATTACCGTCCTTCCTGCCCATTTGTGACTCGTGTTATGAGTTGTCAAAGATTACCACACTCAGTGACATTATTTGGTCATGGTCAGGGACATATGCCTATTTTGGTTGGTCATCGTGCATGGTCTCCACACCGTGCCACAGCGTATTGAAGCCCCTAGTGCTTGCTATTTGATTCTTGGTGTTCCCAAACCATTCTTCCCCCCTCTGACCATTTGTGACTCGTATTATGAGTTGTCAACGTTCAGCACACACTGCGGATTTCTTTGGTCAAAGGCAGTACATATGCCTACTTTAGTAGGTCAGTGTGCATGGTAGCCACACCGAGCTACTACTGTCTGAAGGTCGTTGTACTCGGTAGTTGAGAACCAATATTTGCATAACATTGTTTTCTCTCCAGCCCGTTTGTGACTCGTGTTATGGTTGGTCAACGTTGACCACCCATATTGAAATTCTCTGGTCATGATCAGGGACATATGCCTAGTTTGGTTGTTTGGTGTGCATATTAGCCACACCGTGCCACTACGTATTGAAGTTCTTTGTCCTTTCTAGTCAATACATAGGCTTCCTAAACCATTGTCTCTCCCTCTGACCATTTGTGACTCGTGTTATGAGTTGTCAAAGTTGACCACACATAGTGGACTTCTTCGGTCGTATTCAGTGACATGTGCATCATTTGGCTGGTCATTGTGCAAGCTGGCCATACCATGCCACTACTTGTTGAAGGTCTTTGGAATTGCTAGTTGATAACTAGTGTTCCCAACCCATTTGTTTCCCCTCTGACCATTTGTGAATCGTGTTATGCGTTTCAACGTTGACCACATGAAGTGAAAATTGATGGTCATGGTTTGTGACATATGCATACTTTGGTTGGTCACTGTGCATTGAAGCCACATAGTGCCACTACATATTGAAGGTATTTGTACTTGCTAGTCAATAACTAGTATTCACAAACCATTCTCTTCCACCCTGACCATCTGTGACTCGTGTTATGAGTTATCAAAGTTTACCACACTCAGTGACATTATTTGGTCATTGTCAGTGACATATGCCTACTTTGGTTGGTCATCGTGCATGGTCTCCACACCGTGCCATAGCGTATTGAAGTCCCTTGTGCTTGCTATTTGATACTTGGTGTTCCCAAACCATTCTTTCCCCCTCTGACCATTTGTGACTCGTATTATGAGTTGTCAGCGTTGACCACACACAGCGGATTTCTTTGGTCAGAGGCAATACATATGCCTACTTTTGTTGGTCATTGTGCATGGTAGCCACACCGTGCTACTACTGACTGAAGGTCGTTGTACTTGGTAGTTGAGAACCAATATTTGCATAGCATTGTTTCCTCTCCTGACCGTTTGTGACTCGTGTTATGGTTAGTCAACGTTGACCACCCATATTGAAATTCTCTGGCCATGATCAGGGACATATGCCTAGTTTGGTTGTTTGGTGTGCATATTAGCCACACCGTGCCACTACGTATTGAAGTTCTTTGTCCTTTCTAGTCGATACATAGGCTTCCCAAACCATTGTCTCTCCCACTGACCATTTTTGACTCGTGTTATGACTTGTCAATGTTGACCACACACAGTGGACTTCTTCGGTCTTATTCAGTGACGTATGCATCCTTTGGTTTGTCAGGGTGCACGCTAGCCATACCGTGCCACTACTTGTTGAAGGTCTTTGGAATTGCTAGTTGATAACTAGTGTTCCCAACCCATTGTTTTGCCCTCTGGCCATTTGTGACTCGTGGTATGCGTTTTCAACGTTGACCACATGAAGTGAAATTTGTTGGTCATGGTTTGTGACATCTGCATACTTTGGTTGGTCACTGTGCATTGAAGCCACATTGTGCCACTACATATTGAAGGTATTTGTACTTGCTAGTCAATAACTAGTATTCACAAACCATTACCGTCCACCCTGACCATTTGTGACTCGTGTTATAAGTTGTCAAAGTTTACCACACTTAGTGACATTATTTGGTCAAGGTCAGTGACATATGCCTACTTTGGTTGGTCATCGTGCATGGTCTCCACACCGTGCCACCGCGTATTGAAGCTTCTAGTGCTTGCTATTTGATACTTGGTATTCCCAAACAATTCTTCCCCCCTCTGACCATTTGTGATTCGTATTATGAGTTGTCAACGTTGACCACACACAGCGGATTTCTTTGGTCAAAGGCAGTACATATGCCTACTTTGGTAGGTCATTGTGCATGGTAGCCACACCGTGCTACTACTGTCTGAAGGTCGTTGTACTTGGTAGTTGAGAACCAATATTCGCATAGCATCGTTTCCTCTCCTGACCGTTTTTGACTCGTGTTATGGTTGGTCAACGTTGACCACCCATATTGAAATTCTCTGGTCATGATCAGTAACATATGCCTAGTTTGGTTATTTGGTGTGCATATTAGCCACACCGTGCCACTACGTATTGACGTTCTTTGTCTTTTCTAGTCGATACATAGGCTTCCAAAACCATTGTGTCTCCCTCTGACCATTTGTGACTCGTGTTATGAGTTGTCAATGTTGACCACACATAGTGGACTTCTTCGGTCCTATTCAGTGACGTATGCATCCTTTGGTTGGTCATTGTGCACGCTGGCCATACCGTGCCGCTACTTGTTGAAGGTCTTTGGACTTGCTAGTTGATAACTAGTGTTCCCAACCCATTGTTTTCCCCTCTGACCATTTGTGACTCGTGTTATGCGTTTTCAACGTTGACCACATGAAGTGAAATTTGTTGGTCATGGTTCGTGACATATGCATACTTTGGTTGGTCACTGTGCATTGAAGCCACATTGTGCCACTTCACATTGAAGGTATTTGTACTTGCTAGTCAATAACTAGTATTCACAAACCATTGTCTTCCACCCTGACCATTTGTGACTCGTGTTATGCGTTGTCAAATTTTACCACACTTAGTGACATTATTTGGTCATGGTAAGTGACATATGCCTACTTTGGTTGGTCATCGTGCATGGTCTCCACACCGTGCCATAGCGTATTGAAGTCCCTTGTGCTTGCTATTTGATACTTGGTGTTCCCATACCATTCTTTCCCCCTCTGACCATGTGTGACTCGTATTATGAGTTGTGAACGTTTACCACACACAGCGGATTTATTTGGTCAAAGGCAGTACATATGCCTACTTTAATCGGTCATTGTGCATGGTAGCCACACCGTGCTACTACTGAATGAAGGTCGTTGTACTTTTGAGTTGAGAACCAATATTCGCATAGCATTGTTTCCTTTCCTGACCGTTTGTGACTCGTGTTATGGTTGGTCAACGTTGACCACCCATATTAAAATTATCTGGTCATGATCAGTGACATATGCCTAGTTTGGTTGTTTGGTGTGCATATTAGCCATTCCGTGCCACTACGTATTGAAGTTCTTTGTCCTTTCTAGTCGATACATAGGCTTCCCAAACCATTGTCTCTCCCTCTGACCATTTGTGACTCGTGTTATGAGTTGTCAATGTTGACCACATGAAGTGAAATTTTTTGGTCATGGTTCGTGACATGTGCATACTTTGGTTGGTCACTGTGCATTGAAGCCACATTGTGCCACTACATATTGAAGGTATTTGTACTTGCTAGTCGATAAATAGTATTCACAAACCATTACTTTCCACCATGCCCATTTGTGACTCGTGTTATGAGTTATCAAAGTTTACCACACTCAGTGACATTATTTGGTCATTGTCAGTGACATATGCCTACTTTGGTTGGTCATCGTGCATGGTCTCCACACCGTGCCATAGCGTATTGAAGTCCCTTGGGCTTGCTATTTGATACTTGGTGTTCCCAAACCATTCTCTCCCCCTCTGACCATTTGTGACTCGTATTATGAGTTGTCAGCGTTGATCACACACAGCGGATTTCTTTGGTCAGAGGCAGTACATATGCCTACTTTTGTTGGTCATTGTGCATGGTAGCCACACCGTGCTACTACTGACTGAAGGTCGTTGTACTTGGTAGTTGATAACCAATATTTGCATAGCATTGTTTCCTCTCCTGACCGTTTGTGACTCGTGTTATGGTTGGTCAACGTTGACCACCCATATTGAAATTCTCTGGCCATGATCAGTGACATATGCCTAGTTTGGTTGTTTGGTGTGCATATTAGCCACACCGTGCCACTACGTATTGAAGTTCTTTGTCCTTTATAGTCGATACATAGGCTTCCCAAACCATTGTCTCTCCCTCTGACCATTTGTGACTCGTGTTATGAGTTGTCAATGTTGACCACACACAGTGGACTTCTTCGGTCTTATTCAGTGACGTATGCATCCTTTGGTTTGTCAGGGTGCACGTTAGCCATACCGTGCCACTACTTGTTGAAGGTCCTTGGACTTGCTAGTTGATAACTAGTGTTCCCAACCCATTGTTTTGCCCTCTGGCCATTTGAGACTCGTGGTATGCGTTTTCAACGTTGACCACATGAAGTGAAATTTGTTGGTCATGGTTTGTGACATCTGCATACTTTGGTTGGTCACTGTGCATTGAAGCCACATTGTGCCACTACATATTGAAGGTATTTGTACTTGCTAGTCAATAACTAGTATTCACAAACCATTACCGTCCACCCTGACCATTTGTGACTCGTGTTATGAGTTGTCAAAGTTTACCACACTTAGTGACATTATTTGGTCATGGTCAGTGACATATGCCTACTTTGGTTGGTCATCGTGCATGGTCTCCACACCATGCCACCGCGTATTGAAGCTTCTAGTGCTTGCTATTTGATACTTGGTGTTCCCAAACAATTCTTCCCCCCTCTGACCATTTGTGACTCGTATTATGAGTTGTCAACGTTGACCACACACAGCGGATTTCTTTGGTCAAAGGCAGTACATATGCCTACTTTGGTAGGTCATTGTGCATGGTAGCCACACCGTGCTACTACTGTCTGAAGGTCGTTGTACTCGGTAGTTGAGAACCAATATTCGCATAGCATCGTTTCCTCTCCTGACCGTTTTTGACTCGTGTTATGGTTGGTCAACGTTGACCACCCATATTGAAATTCTCTGGTCATGATCAGTNTTTGGTGTGCATATTAGCCACACCGTGCCACTACGTATTGAAGTTCTTTGTCTTTTCTAGTCGATACATTGGCTTCCCAAACCATTGTGTCTCCCTCTGACCATTTGTGACTCGTGTTATGAGTTGTCAATGTTGACCACACATAGTGGACTTCTTCGGTCCTATTCAGTGACGTATGCATCCTTTGGTTGGTCATTGTGCACGCTGGCCATACCGTGCCGCTACTTGTTGAAGGTCTTTGGACTTGCTAGTTGATAACTAGTGTTCCCAACCCATTGTTTTCCCCTCTGACCATTTGTGAGTCGTGTTATGCGTTTTCAACGTTGACCACATGAAGTGAAATTTGTTGGTCATGGTTCGTGACATATGCATACTTTGGTTGGTCACTGTGCATTGAAGCCACATTGTGCCACTACACATTGAAGGTATTTGTACTTGCTAGTCAATAACTAGTATTCACAAACCATTGTCTTCCACCCTGACCATTTGTGACTCGTGTTATGCGTTGTCAAAGTTTATCACACTTAGTGACATTCTTTGGTCATGGTAAGTGACATATGCCTACTTTGGTTGGTCATCGTGCATGGTCTCCACACCGTGCCATAGCGTATTGAAGTCCCTTGTGCTTGCAATTTGATACTTGGTGTTCCCAGACCATTCTTTCCCCCTCTGACCATGTGTGACTCGTATTATGAGTTGTGAACGTTTACCACACACAGCGGATTTCTTTGGTCAAAGGCAGTACATATGCCTACTTTGGTCGGTCATTGTGCATGGTAGCCACACCGTGCTACTACTGAATGAAGGTCGTTGTACTTTTGAGTTGAGAACCAATATTCGCATAGCATTGTTTCCTTTCCTGACCGTTTGTGACTCGTGTTATGGTTGGTCAACGTTGACCACCCATATTGAAATTCTCTGGTCATGATCAGTGACATATGCCTAGTTTGGTTGTTTGGTGTGCATATTAGCCACACTGTGCCACTGCGTATTGAAGTTCTCTGTCCTTTCTAGTCGATACATAGGCTTCCCAAACCATTGTCTCTCCCTCTGACCATTTGTGACTCGTGTTATGAGTTGTCAATGTTGACCACATGAAGTGAAATTTGTTGGTCATGGTTCGTGACATGTGCATACTTTGGTTGGTCACTGTGCATTGAAGCCACATTGTGCCACTACATATTGAAGATATTTGTACTTGCTAGTCGAAAAATAGTATTCACAAACCATTACTTTCCACCATGCCCATAT
Source organism: Penium margaritaceum (assembly GCA_023375785.1). Taxonomy (NCBI): domain Eukaryota; kingdom Viridiplantae; phylum Streptophyta; class Zygnematophyceae; order Desmidiales; family Peniaceae; genus Penium; species Penium margaritaceum. The sequence goes on along the minus strand of SZWC01012938.1, from coordinate 61,699 downwards.
GTGACTCGTGTTGTGAGTTCACAAAGTTTACCACACTTAGTGACATTATTTGGTCATGGTCAATGACATATGCCTACTTTGGTTGGTCATCGTGCATGGTCTCCACACCGTGCCACAGCGTATTGAAGGCCCTTGTGCTTGCTATTTGATACTTGGTGTTCCCAAAACATTCTTTCCTCCTCTGACCATTTGTGACTCGTATGATGAGTTGTCAACGTTGACCTCACACAGCGGATTTCTTTGGTCAAAGGTAGTACATATACCTACTTTGGTAGGTCATTGTGCATAGTAGCCACACCGTGCTACTACTAACTGAACGTTGTTGTACTTGGTAGTTGAGAACCGATATTTCCATAGCATTGTTTCATCTACTGACCGTTTGTGACTCGTGTTATTGTTGGTCAACGTTGACCACCCATATTAAAATTCTCTGGACATGATCAGTGACATATGCCTAGTTTGGTTGTTTGGTGTGCATATTAGCCACATCGTGCCACTATGTATTGAAGTTATTTGTCCTTTCTAGTCGATACATAGGCTTCCCAAACCATTGTCTCTCCCTCTGACCATCTGTGACTCGTGTTATGAGTTGTCAATGTTGACCACACATAGTGGACGTCTTCGGTCGTATTCAGTGACGTATGAATCCTTTGGTTGGTCATTGTGCACGCTAGCCATACCGTGCCACTACTTGTTGAAGGTCTTTGGACTTGCTAGTTGATAACTAGTGTTCCCAACCCATTGTTTTCCCCTCTGACCATTTGTGACTCGTGTTATGCGTTTTCAACGTTGACCACATGAAGTGAAATTTGTTGGTCATGGTTCGTGACATGTGCATACTTTGGTTGGTCACTGTGCATTGAAGCCACATTGTGCCACTACATATTGAAGGTATTTGTACTTGCTAGTCGATAACTAGTATTCACAAACCATTACCGTCCACCCTGCCCATTTGTGACTCGTGTTATGAGTTGTCAACGTTTACCACACTTAGTGACATTATTTGGTCATGGTCAGTGACATATGCCTACTTTGGTTGGTCATCGTGCATGGTCTCCACACCGTGCCACAGCGTATTGAAGCCCCTTGTGCTTGCTATTTGATACTNCAACCCATTGTTTTCCCCTCTGACCATTTGTGACTCGTGTTATGCGTTTTCAACGTTGACCACATGAAGTGAAATTTGTTGGTCATGGTTCGTGACATGTGCATACTTTGGTTGGTCACTGTGCATTGAAGCCACATTGTGCCACTACATATTGAAGGTATTTGTACTTGCTAGTCGATAACTAGTATTCACAAACCATTATCTTCCACCCTGACCATTTGTGACTCGTGTTATGAGTTGTCAAAGTTTACCACACTTAGTGACATTATTTGGTCATGGTCAGTGACATATGCCTACTTTGGTTGGTCATCGTGCATGGTCTCCACACCGTGCCACAGCGTATTGAAGCCCCTAGTGCTTGCTATTTGATACTTGGTGTTCCCAAACCATTCTTCCACACTCTGACCATTTGTGACTCATATTATGAGTTGTCAACGTTGACCACACACAGCGGATTTCTTTGGTCAAAGGCAGTACATATGCCTACTTTGGTAGGTCATTGTGCATGGTAGCCACACCGTGCTACTACTGTCCGAAGGTCGTTGTACTCGGTAGTTGAGAACCAATATTCGCATAGCATTGTTTCCTCTCCTGACCGTTTTTGACTCGTGTTATGGTTGGTCAACGTTGACCACCCATATTGAAATTCTTTGGTCATGATCTGTGACATATGCCTAGTTTGGTTGTTTGGTTTGCGTATTAGCCACACCGTGCCACTACGTACTGAAGTTCCTTGTCTTTTCTAGTCGATACATAGGCTTCCCAAACCATTGTCTCTCCCTCTGACCATTTATGACTCGTGTTATGAGTTGTCAATGTTGACCACACAAAGTGGACTTTTTCGGTCCTATTCAGTGACGTATGCATCCTTTGGTTGGTCATTGTGCACGCTGGCCATACCGTTCCACTACTTGTTGAATGTATTTGGACTTGCTAGTTGATAGCTAGTGTTCCCTACCCATTGTTTTTCCCTCTGACCATTTGTGAGTCGTGTTATGCGTTTTCAACGTTGACCACATGACGTGAAATTTGTTGGTCATGGTTGGTGACATATGCATACTTTGGTTGGTCACTGTGCATTAAAGCCACATTGTGCCACTACATATTGGAGGTATTTGTACTTGCTAGTCGATAACTAGTGTTCACAAACCATTATCTTCCACCCTGACCATTTGTGACTCATGTTATGAGTTGTCAAAGTTTACCACACTTAGTGACATTATTTGGACATGGTCAGTGACATATGCCTACTTTGGTTGGTCATCGTGCATGGTCTCCACACCGTGCCATAGCGTATTGAAGTCCCTTGTGCTTGCTATTTGATACTTGGTGTTCCCAAACCATTCTTTCCCCCTCTGACCACTTGTGACTCGTATTATGAGTTGTCAACGTTGACCACACACAGCGGATTTCTTTGGTCAAAGGCAGTACATATGCCTTTTTTGGTCGGTCATTGTGCATGGTAGCCACACCGTGCTACTACTGAATGAAGGTCGTTGTACTTGGTAGTTGAGAACCAATAGTCGAATAGCATTGTTTCCTTTCCTGACCGTTTGTGACTCGTGTTATGGTTGGTCAACGTTGACCACCCATATTGAAATTCTCTGGTCATGATCAGTGACATATTCCTAGTTTGGTTGTTTGGTGTGCATATTAGCCACACCGTGCCACTACGTATTGAAGTTCTTTGTC
>SZWC01012938.1:29284-51098 GCA_023375785.1 Penium margaritaceum | reverse complement strand
TGACTCGTGTTATGAGTTGTCAATGTTGACCACACAAAGTGGACTTCTTCGGTCCTATTCAGTGACGTATGCATCCTTTGGTTGGTCATTGTGCACGCTAGCCATACCGTGCCACTACTGGTTGAAGGTCTTTGGACTTGCTAGTTGATAACTAGTGTTCCCAGCCCATTGTTTTTCCCTGTGACCATTTGTGACTCGTGTTATGCGTTTTCAACGCTGACCACATGAAGTGAAATTTGTTGGTCATGGTTCGTGACATCTGCATACTTTGGTTGGTCAATGTGTATTGAAGCCACATTGTGCCACTACATATTGAAGGTATTTGTACTTGCTAGTCGATAACTTGTATTCACAAACCATTACCGTCCACCTTGCCCATTTGCGACTCGTGTTATGAGTTGTCAAAGTTTACCACACTTAGTGACAATATTTGGTCATGGTCAGTGACATATGCCTACTTTGGTTGGTCATCGTGCATGGTCTCCACACCGTGCCACATCGTATTGAAAGCCCTTGTGCTTGCTATTTGATTCTTGGTGTTCCCAAAACATTCTTTCCTCCTCTGACCATATGTGACTCGTATTATGAGTTGTCAACGTTGACCACACACAGCGGATTTCTTTGGTCAAAGGCAGTACATATGCCTACTTTGGTAGGTCATTGTGCATGGTAGCCACACCGTGCTACTACTGACTGAAGGTCGTTGTACTTGGTAATTGAGAACCAATATTCGCATAGCATCGTTTCCTCTCCTGACCGTTTGTGACTCGTGCTATGGTTGGTCAACGTTGACCACCCATATTGAAATTCTCTGGTCATGATCAGTGACATATGCCTAGTTTGGTTGTTTGGTGTGCATATTAGCCACACCGTGCCACTAAGTATTAAAGTTCTCTGTCCTTTCTAGTTGATACATAGGCTTCCCAAACCATTGTCTCTCCCTCTGACCATTTGTGACTCGTGTTATGAGTTGTCAATGTTGACCACACATAGTGGACATCTTCGGTCGTATTCAGTGACGTATGCATCCTTTGGTTGTCATTGTGCACGCTAACCATACCGTGCCACTACTTGTTGAAGGTCTTTGGACTTGCTAGTTGATAACTAGTGTTCCCAACCCATTGTTTTCCCCTCTGACCATTTGTGACTCGTGTTATGCGTTTTCAACGTTGACCACGTGAAGTGAATTCTGTTGGTCATGGTTCGTGACATGTGCATACTTTGGTTGGTCACTGTTCATTGAAGCAACATTGTGCCACTACATATTGAAGATATTTGTACTTGCTAGTCGATAACTAGTATTCACAAACCATTACCGTCCACCCTGCCCATCTGTGACTCGTGTTATGAGTTGTCAAAGTTTACCACACTTAGTGACATTGTTTGGTCATGGTCAGTGACATATGCCTACTTTGGTTGGTCATCGTGAATGGTCTCCACACCGTGCCACAGCGTATTGAAAGCCCTTGTGCTTGCTATTTGATACTTGGTGTTCCCAAAACATTCTTTCCTCCTCTGACCATTTGTGACTCGTATTATGAGTTGTCAACGTTGACCACACACAGCGGATTTCTTTGGTCAAAGGCAGTACAAATGCCTACTTTGGTAGGTCATTGTGCATGGTAGCCACACCGTGCTACTACTGACTGAAGGTTGTTGTACTTGGTAGTTGAGAACCAATATTTCCATAGCATTGTTTCATGTCCTGACCGTTTGTGACTCGTGTTATGGTTGGTCAACGTTGACCACCCATATATAAATTCTCTGGACATGATTAGTGACATATGCCTAGTTTGGTTGTTTGGTGTGCATATAAGCCACACCGTGCCACTATGTATTGAAGTTCTTTGTCCTTTCTAGTCGATACATAGGCTTCCCAAACCATTGTCTCTCCCTCTGACCATTTGTGACTCGTATTATGAGTTGTCAATGTTGACCACACATAGTGGACTTCTTCGGTCGTATTCACTGGCGTATGCATCCTTTGGTTGGTCATTGTGCACGCTAGCCATACCGTGCCACTACTTCTTGAAGGTATTTGGACTTGCTAGTTGATAACTAGTGATCCCAACCCATTGTTTTCCCCTCTGACCATTTGTGAATCGTGTTATGCGTTTTCAACGTTGACCACATGAAGTGAAATTTGTTGGTCATGGTTCGTGACATATGCATACTTTTCTTCGTCGCTGTGCATTGAAGCCACATTGTGCCACTACATATTGAAGGTATTTGTACTTGCTAGTCAATAACTAGTATTCACAAACCATTATCTTCCACCCTGACCATTTGTGACTCGTGTTATGAGTTGTCAAAGTTTACCACACTTAGTGACATTATTTGGTCATGGTCAGTGACATATGCCTACTTTGGTTGGTCATCGTGCATGGTCTCCACACCGTGCCATAGCGTATTGAAGCACCTTGTGGTTGCTATTTAATACTTGGTGGTCCCAAATCATTCTTTCCCACTGTGACCATTTGTGACTCGTATTATACGTTGTCAACGTTGACCACACACAGCGGATGTCTTTGGTCAAATGCAGTACATATGCCTACTTTGGTCGGTCATTGTGCATGGTAGCCACACCGTGCTACTACTGACTGAAGGTCGTTGTACTTGGTAGTTGAGAACCAATATTCGCATAGCATTGTTTCCTCTCCTGACCGTTTGTGACTCGTGTTATGGTTGGTCAACGTTGACCACCCATATTGAAATTCTCTGGTCATGATCAGTGACATATGCCTAGTTTGGTTGATTGGTGTGCATAATAGCCACACCGTGCCACTACATATGGAAGTTCTTTGTCTTTTCTAGTCGATACATAGGCTTCCCAAACCATTGTCTCTCCCTCTCACAAACTGTGACTCGTGTTATGAGTTGTCAATGTTGACCACACATAGTGGAATTCTTTGGTCCTATTCAGTGACGTATGCATCCTTTGGTTGGTCATTTTACACGCTAGCCATACCGTGCCACTACTTGTTGAAGGTCTTTGGACTTGCTAGTTGATAACTAGTGTTCCTAACCCATTGTTTTCCCCTTTGACCATTTGTGAGTCGTGTTATGCGTTTTCAACGTTGACCACATGATGTGAAATTTGGTGGTCATGGTTCGTGACATATGCATAATTTGGTTGGTCACTGTGCATTGAAGCCACATTATGCCACTACATATTGAAGGTATTTGTACTTGCTAGTTGATAACTAGTATTCACGAACCATTATCTTCCACCCTGACCATTTGTGACTCGTGTTATGAGTTGTCAAAGTTTACCACACTTAGTGACATGATTTGGTCATGGTCAGTGACACATGCCTACTTTGGTTGGTCATCGTGCATGGTCTCCACACCGTGCTATAGCGTATTGAAGTCCCTTGTGCTTGCTATTTGATACTTGGTGTTCCCAAAACATTCTTTCCTCCTCTGACCATTTGTGACTCGTATTATGAGTTGTCAATGTTGACCACACACAACGGATTTCTTTGGTCAAAGGCAGTACATATGCCTACTTTGGTAGGTCATTGTGCACGGTAGCCACACCGTGCTACTACTGACTGAAGGTTGTTGTACTTGGTAGTTGAGAACCAATATTTCCATAGCATTGTTTCATCTCCTGACCGTTTGTGACTCGTGTTATGGTTGGTCAACGTTGACCACCCATATTTAAATTCTCTGGACATGACTAGTGACATATGCCTAGTTTGGTTGTTTGGTGTGCATATAAGCCACACCGTGCCACTATGTATTGAAGTTCTTTGTCCTTTCTAGTCGATACATAGGCTTCCAAAACCATTGTCTCTCCCTCTGACCATTTGTGACTCGTGTTATGAGTTGTCAATGTTGACCACACATAGTGGACTTATTCGGTCGTATTCAGTGACATATGCATCCTTCGGTTGGTCATTGTGCACGCTAGCCATACTGTGCCACTACTTGTTGAAGGTCTTTGGACTGGCTAGTTGATAACTAGTGTTCCCAACCCATTGTTTTCCCCTCTGACCATTTGTGAAACGTGTTATGCGTTTTCAACGTTGACCACGTGAAGTGAAATTTGTTGGTCATGGTTTGTGACATATGCATGCTTTGCTTGGTCACTGTGCATTGAAGCCACATTGTGCCACTACATATTGAAGGTATTTGTACTTGCTAGTCGATAACTAGTATTCACAAACCATTATCCTCCACCCTGACCATTTGTGACTCGTGTTATGAGTTGTCAAAGTTTACCACACTTAGTGACATTATTTGGTCATGGTCAGTGACATATGCCTACTTTGGTTTGTCATCGTGCATGGTCTCCCACCGTGCCATAGCGTATTGACGTCCCTTGTGCTTGCTATTTGATACTTGGTGTTCCCAAACCATTCTTTCCCCCTTGTCAATTTGTGACTCGTATTATGAGTTGTCAACGTTGACCACACACAGCGGATTTCGTTGGTCAAAGGCAGTACATATGCCTACTTTGGTCGGTCATTGTGCATGGTAGCCACACCGTGCTACTACTGAATGAAGGTCGTTGTACTTGGTAGTTGAGAACCAATATTCACATAGCATAGTTTCCTTTCCTGACCCTTTGTGACTCGTGTTATGGTTGGTCAACGTTGACCACCCATATTGAAATTCTCTGGTCCTGATCAGTGACATATGCCTAGTTTGGTTGTTTGGTGTGCATATTAGCCACACCGTGCCACTACGTATTGAAGTTCTTTGTCCTTTCTAGTCGATACATAGGCTTCCCAAACCATTGTCTCTCCCTCTGACCATTTGTGACTCGTGTTATGAGTTGTCAANTGCATACTTTGGTTGGTCACTGTGCATTGAAGCCACATTGTGCCACTACATATTGAAGGTATTTGTACTTGCTAGTCGATAACTAGTATTCACAAACCATTAATGTCCACCCTGCCCATTTGTGACTCGTGTTATGAGTTGTTAAAGTTTACCACACTTCGTGACATTATTTGGTCATGGTCAGTGACATATGCCTACTTTGGTTGGTCATCGTGCATGGTCTCCACACCGTGCCACAGCGTATTGAAGCCCCTTGTACTTGCTATTTGATACTTGGTGTTCCCAAACCATTCTTTCCCCCTCTGACCATTTGTGACTCGTATTATGAGTTGTCAACGTTGGCCACACACAGCGGATTTCTTTGGTCAAAGGCAGTACATATGCCTACTTTGGCAGGTCATTATGCATGGTAGCCACACCGTGCTACTACTGACTGAAGGTCGTCGTACTTGGTAGTTGAGAGCCAATATTCACATAGCATTGTTTCCTCTCCTGACCGTTTGTGACTCGTGTTATGGTTTGTCAACGTTGACCACCCATATTGAAATTTTCTGGTCATGATCAGTGACATATGCCTAGTTTGGTTGTTTGGTGTGCATATTAGCCACACCGTGCCACTACGTATTGAAGTTCTTTGTCCTTTCTAGTCGATACATAGGCTCCCCAAACCATTGTCTCTCCCTCTGACCATTTGTGACTCGTGTTACGAGTTGTCAATGTTGACCACACATAGTGGACTTATTCGGTCGTAGTCAGTGACGTATGCATCCATTGGTTGGTCACAGTGCATGCTAGCCATACCGTGCCACTGCTTGTTGAAGTTCTTTGTACTTGCTAGTTGATAACTAGTGTTCCCAACCCATTGTTTTCCCCTCTGACAATTTGTGACTCGTGTTATGCATTTTCAATGTTGACCACATGAAGTGAATTTTTTTTTTTCATGGTTCGTGACATATGCATACTTTGGTGGGTCACTGTTGTGCCACTACATATTGAAGGCATTTGTACTTGCTAGTCGATAACTAGTATTCACAAACCATTATCTTCCACCCTGACCATTTGTGACTCGTGTTATGAGTTGTCAAAGTTTACCACACTAAGTGACATTATATGGTCATGGTCAGTGACATATGCCTACTTTGGTTGGTCATCGTGCATTGTCTCCACACCGTGCCACGGCGTATTGAAGCCCCTTGTGCTTGCTATTTGATACTTGGTGTTCCCAAACCGTTCTTTCCCCCTCTGACCATTTGTGACTCGTATTATGAGTTGTCAACGTTGACCACACAGCGGATTTCTTTGGTCAAAGGCAGTACATATGCCTACTTTGGTCGGTCATTGTGCATGGTAGCCACACCGTGCTACTACTGACTGAAGGTCGTTGTACTTGGTAGTTGAGAACCAATATTCGCATAGCATTGTTTCCTCTCTTGACCGTTTGTGACTCGTGTTCTGGTTGGTTAACGTTGACCACCCATATTGAAATTCTCTAGTCATGATCAGTGACATATGCCTAGTTTGGTTTTTTGGTGTGCATATTAGCCACACTGTGCCACTACATATTGAAGTTCTTTGTCCTTTCTAATCGTTACATAGGCTTCCCAAGCCAGTGTCTCTCCATCTGACCCGTTGTGACTCGTGTTATGAGTTGTCAATTTTGACCACACATAGTGGACATCTTCAGTCGTATTCAGTGACGTATGCATCCTTTGGTTGGTCATTGTGCACGCTAGCCATACCGTGCCACTACTTGTTGAATGAATTTGGACTTGCTAGTTGATAACTAGTGTTCCCAACCCATTGATTTCCCCTCTGACCATTTGTGACTCGTGTTATGCGTTTTCAATGTTGACCACATTAATTGAAATTTGTTGGTCATGGTTCGTGACATATGCATACTTTGGTTGGTCACTGTGCATTGAAGCCACATTGTGCCACTACATATTAAAGGTATTTATACTTGCTCGTAGATAACTAGTATTCAAAAACCACTACCATCCACCTTGCCCATTTGTGACTCGTGTTATGAGGTGTCAAAGTTTACCACACTTAGTGACATTATTTGGTCATGGTCAGTGACATATGCCTACTTTGGTTGGTCATCGTGCATGGTCTCCACATCGTGCCACAACGTATTGAAGCACCTTGTGCTGGCTATGTGATACTTGGTGTTCCCAAACCATTGTTTCCCCCTCTGACCATTTGTGACTCGTATATGAGTTGACAACGTTGACCACACAGAGCATATTTCTTTGGTCAAAGGCAGTACATGTGCCTACTTTGGTCGGTCATTGTGCATGGTAGCCACACCATGCTACTACTGATTGAAGGTCGTTGTACTTGGTAGTTGATAACCGATATTCCCATGGCATTGTTTCCTCTCCTGACCGTTTGTGACTGGTGTTATGGTTGGTCAACGTTGACCACCCATATTGGAATTCTCTGGTCATGACCATTGACATATGCCTAGTTTGGTTATTTGGTGTGCATATTAGCCACACCGTGCCAATGCGTATTGAAGTTCTTTTTCCTTCCTAGTCAATACATAGGCTTCTTGACCATTGTATATCTCTCAGACCATTTGTGACTCGTGTTATGAGTTGTCAATGTTTACCACACATAGTGGACTTATTCGGTCGTATTCAGTGACGTATGCATCCTTTGGTTGGTCACTGTGCACACTAGCCATACCGTGCCACTGCTTGTTGAAGTTATTTTTACTTGATAGTTGATAACTAGTGTTCCCAACCCACTGCTTTCCCCTCTGACCATTTGTGACTCGTGTTATGAGTTGTCAATGTTTACCACACATAGTGGACTTATTCGGTCGTATTCAGTGACGTATGCATCCTTTGGTTGGTCACTGTGCACACTAGCCATACCGTGCCACTGCTTGTTGAAGTTATTTTTACTTGATAGTTGATAACTAGTGTTCCCAACCCACTGCTTTCCCCTCTGACCATTTGTGACTCGTGTTATGCGTTTTCAGCGTTGACCACACACTGTGAAATTCCTTTGGTCATGATTAGTGACATATGCATACTTTGGTTGGTCACTGTGCAATGAAGCCACGTTGTGCCACTACATATTGAAGGTATTTGTACGTGCTAGTCGATAACAAGTATTCACAAACCATTATCTTCCACCCTGACCATTTGTGACTCGTGTTATGAGTTGTCAAAGTTTACCACACTTATTGACAGTATTTGGTCATGGTCAGTAACATATGCCTACTTTGGTTGGTCATCGTGCATTGTCTCCACACCGTGCCACAACGTATTGAAGCCCCTTGTGCTTGCTATTTGATACTTGGTGTTCCAAGACCATTCTTTCCCCCTCTGACCATTTGTAACTCGTATTATGAGTTGTCAACGTTGACCACACACAGCGGATTTCTTTGGTCAGAGGGAGTACATATGCCTACTTTGGTTGGTCATTGTGCATGGTAGCCACACCATGCTACTACTGACTGAAGGTCGTTGTACTTTGTACTTGAGAACCGATATTTTCATAGCATTGTTTCATCTCCTGACCGTTTGGGACTCGTGTTATGGTTGGTCAACGTTGACCACCCATAATGAAATTCTCTGGACATAATCTGACATATGCCTAGTCTGGTTGTTTGGTCTGCATATTAGCCACACCGTGCCACTATGTATTGATGTTCTTTGTCGTTTCTAGTCAATACATGTGCTTCTTAACCCATTGTCTCTCCCTCTGACCGTTTGTGACTCGTGTTATGAGTTGTCAATGTTGACCACACATAGTGGACTTATTCGGTCGTAGTCAGTGACGTATGCATCCTTTGGTTGGTCACAGTGTACGCTAGCCATACCGTGCCACTGCTTGTTGAATGTCTTTGTACTTGCTAGTTGATAACTAGTGTTACCAAACCATTGTTTTCCCCTCTGACCATTTGTGACTCACGTTATGCGTTTTCAACGTTGACCACACACTGTGAAATTCTTTTGGTCATGGTTTGTGGCATATGCATACCTTGGTTGGTCACTGTGCATTGAAGCCACATTGTGCCACTACATATTGAAGGTATTTCTACTTGCTAGTCGATAACTAGTTATCACAAACCATTACCTTCCACCCTGACCATTTGTGACCCGTGTTATGAGTTGTCAAAGTTTACCACACTTAGTGACATTATTTGGTCATGGTCAGTGACATATGCCTACTTTGGTTGGTTATCGTGCATGGTCTCCACACCTTGCCACAACTTATTGAAGCCCCTTGTGCTTGCTATGTGATACTTGGTATTCCCAAACCATTGTTTCCCCCTCTGACCATTTGTGACTCGTATTATGAGTTGCAAGCGTTGACCACACAAAGCGGATTTCTTTGGTCAAATGCAGTATATATGCCTACTTTGGTCGGTCAATGTGCATGGTAGCCACACCGTGCTACTACTGACTGAAGATCGTTGTACTTGGTAGTTGAGAACCGATATTCCCATGGCATTGTTTCCTCTCCTGACCGTTTGTGACTCGTGTTATGGTTGGTCAACGTTGACCACCCATATTGAAATTATCTGGACATCATCTCACATATGCCTAGTCTGGTTGTTCGGTGTGCATATTAGCCACACCGTGCCACTACGTATTGAAGTTCTTTGTCCTTTCTAGTCAATACATATGCTTCTTAAACCATTGTCTCTCCCTCTGACCATGTGTGACTCGTGTTACGAGTTGTCAATGTTGACCACACATAATGGAATTATTCGGTCGTAGTCAGTGACGTATTCATCCTTTGGTTGGTCACTGTGCATGCTAGCCATGTCGTGCCACTGCTTGTTGAAGGTCTTTGTACTTGCTAGTTGATAACTAGAGTTCCCAAACCATTAGTTTCCCCTCTGACCATTTGTGACTCATGTTATGCATTTTCAACGTTGACCACACACTGTGAAATTCTTTTGGTCATGGTTTGTGACATATGCCTACTTTGGTTTGTCACTGTGCATTGAAGCCACAGTGTGCTACTACGTATGGAAGGTATTTGTACTTGCTAGTCGATAACTAGTATTGACAAACCATTGCCTTCCACCCTGACCATTTGTGACCCGTGTTATGAGTTGTCAAAGTTTACCACACTTAGTGACAGTATTTGGTCTTGGTCAGTGACGTATGCCTACTTTGGTGGGTCATCGTGCATGGTCTCCACACCGTGCCACAATGTATTGAAGCCCCTTGTGCTGGCTATGTGATACTTGGTGTTCCCAAACCATTGTTTCCCCCTCTGACCATTTGTGACTCGTAAAATGAGTTGTCAACGTTGACCACACACCGCGGATTTCTTTGGTCAAAGGCAGTACATGTGCCTACTTTGGTTGGTCATTGTGCATGGTAGCCACACCGTGCTACTACTGACAGACGGTCGTTGTACTTGGTAGTTGGAATCTAGTATTCCCAACCCATTGCTTCCACCTCTGAAAAATCATGACCCATATTATGGGTTGTCAACGTTGACCACACATAGTGAAATTATTTGGTCATGGTAAGTGGCACATGCCTAATCTGGTTGGTCATTGTGCATGGTAGCCACACCGTTCCACTACTTGTTGAAAGGCTTTGCACTTGCTAGTCCATAAATAGCAAAAGGTTTCTCCCTTGACACCAGGTCGGTTTTTGTTGATTTGTTACGCGTAGGTGCCTTCACTGGAATACTCCCTCCCACCCCCCCTATAGGGATGTTCTGTGGACGACCTGGAGGACAGATTTGCGACCACCTTATGACACCCCCCCTAGCCCCCCACGGCTTAGGCTCAGAGGTAGAGTTGAGGTATCACAATACGGCCGCCCCCCCCTCACCCCCAGGTCACGAGCCTATTCTATATTGCGCGTACGAGGATTCAAACCTAGGACCTATCGCTCCAGAATCTAGCTCTATAAGCACTCAGCCAACTCGCACGGTGTTCATATGATGTCCAAATGACATTATAAGGGTTCCCATGGGTAAATGGGCATAAATGAGGGGGTGTACAATTATAGGGTAGTTTTCAACATTATGAATGATAACAAAGTTAGTTTATTCATAAAAATTTGACGTAGACGGAATTTCAAAATTTGCAACTTTTAGCTTGAATAACCTCTCAACCATTGCTCCGATTGACCAGCCATAAGAAGGAAAGTTGACAACACACAGTGAAACTCTTTTTATGATATTCAGTGACACAATAATGCTTTGGTTGGTCATTGTGCATGGTAGCCACACCGTGCCACCACTAATCGAAGGTCTTTGTACTTGCTAGTCGATACCAAGTATTCCTAAACCTTTGTTTCTCCCTCTGTCCATTTTTTACTTGTATTATGAGTTGTGAATGTTGACCACACAAACGAAACTTCTTTGTTCATGAGCAGTGATGTATGCCTACTTGGACAGGTCATTGTACCGTGCCAATGCATACAAAAGATATTTGTACTTGCTAGAAGATACATAGCGTTTTTAAACCATTGTTTCCCCCTCTGGCCATTTGTGACTCGTGTTATGCGTTTTCAACGTTGACCACATGAAGTGAAATGTGTCGGTCATGGTTAGTGACATATGCATACTTTGGTTGGTCACTGTGCATTGAAGCCACATTGTGCCACTACATATTGAAGGTATTTGTACTTGCTAGTCGAAAACTAGTATTCACAAACCATTACAGTCCACCCTGCCCATTTGTGACTCGTGTTAGGAGGTGTCAAAGTTTACCACACTTAGTGACATTATTTGGTCATGGTCAGTGACATATGCCTACTTTGGTTGGTCATCGTGCATGGTCTCCACACCGTGCCACAGCGTATTGAAGCCCCTTTTGCTTGCTATTTGACAGTTGATGTTCCCAAACCATTATTCCCCCCTCTGACCATTTGTGAGTCGTATGATGAGTTGTCAACGTTGACCACACACAGCGGATTTCTTTGGTCAAAGGCAGTACATATGCCTACTTTGGTCGGTCATTGTGCATGGTAGCCACACCGTGCTACTACTGACTGAAGGTCGTTGTACTTGGTTGTTGAGAACCAATATTTGCATAGCATTGTTTCCTCTCGTGACCGTTTGTGACTCGTGCTATGGTTGGTCAACGATGACCACCCATATTGAAATTCTCTGGTCATGATCTGTGACATATGCCTAGTTTGGTTGTTTGGTGTGCATATTAGCCACACCGTGCCACTACATATTGAAGTTCGTTTTCCTTTCTAGTCGATACATAGGCTTCCCAAACCATTGTCTCTCCCTCTGACCATTTGTGACTCGTGTTATGAGTTGTCAATGTTGACCACACATAGTGGACTTTTTCGGTCATATTCTGTGACGTACGCATCCTTTGGTTGGTCATGTGCACGCTAGCCATACTGTGCCACTATTTGTTGAAGGTATTTGGACTTGCTAGTTGATAAATAGTGTTCCCAACCCATTGTTTTCCCCTCTGACCATTTGTGACTCGTGTTATGCGTTTTCAACCTTGACCACATGAAGTGAAATTTGTTGGTCATGGTTAGTGACATATACATACTTTGGTTGGTCACTGTGCATTGAAGCCACATTATGCCACTACATATTGAACGCATTTGTACTTGCTAGTCGATAACTAGTATTCACAAACCATTACCGTCCACCCTGCCCATTTGTGACTCGTGTTACGAGGTGTCAATGTTTACCACACTTAGTGACATTATTTGGTCATGGTCAGTGACATATGCCTACTTTGGTTGGTCATCGTGCATGTTCTCCACACCGTGCCACAGCGTATTGAAGACCCTTGTGCTTGCTATTTGATACTTGGTGTTCCCAAACCATTGTTTCCCCCTCTGGCCATTTGTGACTCGTATTATGAGTTGTCAACGTTGACCACACACAGCGGATTTCTTTGGTCAAAGGAAGTACATATGCCTACTTTGGTTGGTCATTGTGCATGGTAGACACACCGTGCTACTACTGACTGAAGGTCGTTGTACTTGGTGGTTGAAAACCAATATTCGCATAGCATTGTTTCCTCTCCTGACCGTTTGTGACTCGTGTTATGGTTGGTCAACGTTGACCACCCATATTGAAATTATCTGGTCATGATCAGTGACATATGCCTAGTTTGGTTGTTTGGTGTGCATATTAGCCACACCGTGCCACTACGTATTGAAGTTCTTTGTCCTTTATAGTCAATACATAGGCTTCCCAAACCATTGTTTCGCCCTCTGACCATTTGTGACTCCTGGTATGAGTTGTCAATGTTGACCACACATAGTGGACTTCTTCGGTCGTATTCAGTGACGTATGCATCCTTTGGTTGGTCGTTGTGCACGCTAGCCATACGGTGCCACTATGTGTTGAGGGTCTTTGGACTTGCTAGTTGATAACTAGTGTTCCCAACCCATTGTTTTCCCCTCTGACCATTTGTGACTCGTGTTACGCGTTTTCAACGTTGACCACATGAAGTGAAATTTTTTGGTCATGGTTCGTGACATATGCATACTTTGGTGGGTCACTGTTTTGTCACTATATATTGAAGGCATTTGTACTTGCTAGTCGATAACTAGTATTCACAAACCATTATCTTCCACCATGACCATTTGTGACTCGTGTTATGAGTTGTCAAAGTTTACCACACTAAGTGACATTATTTGGTCATGGTCAGTGACATATGCCTACTTTGGTTGGTCATCGTGCATGGTATCCACACCGTGCCACAGCGTATTGAAGCCCATTGTGCTTGCTATTTGATACTTGGTGTTCCCAAACCGTTCTTTCCCCCTCTGACCATTTGTGACTTGTATTATGAGTTGTCAACGTTGACCACACACAGCGGATTTCTTTGGTCAAGGGCAGTACATATGCCTACTTTGGTCGGTCATTGTGCATGGTAGCCACACCGTGCTACTACTGACTGAAGGTCATTGTACTTGGTAGTTGAGAACCAATATTCGCATAGCATTGTTTCCTCTCCTGACCGTTTGTGACTCGTGTTATGGTTGGTTAACGTTGACCACCCATATAGAAATTCTCTGGTCATGATCAGTGACATATGCCTAGTTTGGTTCTTTGGTGTGCATATTAGCCACACTGTGCTGCTACATATTGAAGTTCTTTGTCCTTTCTATACGATACATAGGCTTCCCAAACCAGTGTCTCTCCCTCTGACCATTTGTGACTCGTGTTATGAGTTGTCAACGTTGACCACACATAGTGGACTTCTTCGGTCATATTCAGTGACGTATGCATCATTTGGTTGGTCATTGTGCACACTAGCCATACCGTGCCACTACTTGTTGAATGTATTTGGACTTGCTAGTTGATAACTAGTGTTCCCGACCCATTGTTTTCCCCTCTGACCATTTGTGACTCGTGTTATGCATTTTCAATGTTGACCACATTAAGTGAAATTTGTTGGTCATGGTTCGTGACATATGCATACTTTGGTTGGTCACTGTGCATTGAAGCCACATTGTGCCACTACATATTGGAGGTATTTGTACTTGTTAGTCGATAACTAGTATTCACAAACCATTACCGTTCACCCTGCCCATTTGTGACTCGTGTTATGAGGTGTAAAAGTTTACCACACTCTGTGACATTATTTGGTCATGGTCAGTGACATATGCCTACTTTGGTTGGTCATCGTGCATGGTCTCCACACCGTGCCACAACGTATTGAAGCCCCTTGTGCTTGCTATGTGATACTTGGTGTTCCCAAATCATTGTTTCCCCCTCTGACCATTTGTGACTCATATTATGAGTCGTTAGCGTTGACCACACACAGCATATTTCTTTGGTCAAAGGCAGTACATATGCCTACTTTGGCCGGTCATTGTGCATGGTAGCCACACTGTGCTACTACTGAGTGAAGGTCGTTGTACTTGGTAGTTGAGAACCAATATTCCCATAGCATTGTTTCCTCTCCTGACCGTTTGTGACTCGTGTTATAGTTGGTCAACGTTGACCACCCATATTGAAATTCTCTGGTCATGATCAGTGACATATGCCTAGTTTGGTTGTTTATGTGCATATTAGCTACACCGTGCCACTATGTCTTGAAGTTCTTTGTCAAATCTAGGCAATTCATAGGCTTCCCAAACCATTGTCTCTCCCTCTGACTATTTGTGACTCGTGTTATGAGTTGTCAATGTTGACCACACATAGTGGACTTATTCGGTCGTAGTCAGTGACAAATGCATCCTTTGGTTGGTCACTGTGCACACTAGCCATACCGTGCCACTGCTTGTTGAAGGTCTTTGTACTTGCTAGTTGATAACTAGTATTCCCAACCCATTGTTTTCCCCTCTGACCATTTGTGACTCGTGTTATGCGTTTTCAACGTTGACCACATGAAGTGAAATATGTTGTTCATGGTTAGTGACATATACATACTTTTGTTTGTCACTGTGGATTGAAGCCACATTGTGCCACTACATATTGAAGGTATTTGTACTTGCTAGTCGATAACTTGTATTCACAAACCATTATCTTCCACCCTGACCATTTGTGACTCGTGTTATGAATTGTCAAAGTTTACCACACTTAGTGACATTAGTTGGTCATGGTCAGTGACATATGCCTACTTTGGTTGGTCATCGTGCATGGTCTCCTTACCGTGCCACAGCGTATTGCAGCCCCTTGTGCTTGCTATTTGATACTTGATGTTCCCAAACCATTGTTTTCCCCTCTGACCATTTACGACTTGTATATGAGTTGTCAACGTTGACTACACACAGCAGATTTCTTTGGTCAAAGGCAGTACATATGTCTACTTTGGTCGGTCATTGTGCATGGTAGCCACACCATGGTACTACTGACTGAAGGTTGTTGTACTTGGTAGTTGAGAACCGATATTCCCATAGCATTGGTTTATATCCTGACCGTTTGTGACTCGTGTTATGGTTGGTCAACGTTGATCACTCATACTGAAATTCTCTGGTCATGATCAGTGACATATGCCTAGTTTTGTTGTTTGGTGTGCATATAAGCCACATTGTGCCACTACGTATTGAAGTTCTTTGTCCTTTCTAGTCAATACATAGGCTTCCCAAACCATTGTCTCTCCCTCTGACCATTCGTGACTCGTGTTATGAGTTGTCAATGTTGACCACACATAGTGGACTTCTTCGGTCGTATTCAGTGACGTATGCATCCTTTGGTTGGTCATTGTGCAGGCTAGTCATACCGTGCCACTGCTTGTTGAAGGTCTTTGGACTTGTTAGTTGATAACTAGTATTCCCAGCCCATTGTTTTCCCCTCCGACCATTTGTGACTCGTGTTATGCGTTTTCAACGTTGACCACATGAAGTAAAATTTGTTGGTCATGGTTCATGACATGTGCATACTTTGGTTGGTCACTGTGCATTGAAGCCACATTGTGCCACTACATATTGAAATTATTGGTACTTGCTAGTCGATAATTAGTATTCACAAACCATTATCTTCCTACCTGAACATCTGTGACTCGTGTTATGAGTTGTCAAAGTTTACAACACTCAGTGACATTATTTGGTCATGGTCAGTGACATATGCCTACTTTGGTTGGTCATCGTGCATGGTCTCCACATCGCGCACCAGCGTATTGAAGCCCATTGTGCTTGCTATTTGATACATGGTGTTCCCAAAACATTCTTTCCCCCTGTGACCATTTTTGACTCGTATTATGAGTTGTCAACATTGACCACACACAGCGGATTTCTTTGGTCAAAGGCAGTACATATGCCTACTTTGGTCGGTCATTGTGCATGGTAGCCACACCGTGCTACTACTGACTCAAGGTCGTTGTACTTGGTAGTTGAGAACTGATATTTCCATAGCATTATTTCATCTCCCGACCGTTTGTGACTCGTGTTATGGTTGGTCAACGTTGACCACCCATATTGAAATTCTCTGGACATCATCTGACATATGCCTAGTCTGGTTGTTTGGTGTGCATATTAGCCACACCGTGCCACTACGTATTGAAGATCTTTGTCCTTTCTAGTGAATACATAGGCTTCCCAAACCATTGTCTCTCCCTCTGACTATTTGTGACTCGTGTTATGGGTTGTCAATGTTGACCACACATAGTGGACTTAATCGGTCGTAGTCAGTGACGTATGCATCATTTGGTTGCTCGCTGTGCACGCTAGCCATACCGTGCCACTGCTTGATGAAGATCTTTGTACTTGCTAGTTCATAACTAGTGTTCCCAAACCATTGTTTTCCCCTCTGACCATTTGTGACTCATGTTATGCGTTTTCAACGTTGACCACACACTGTGAAATTCTTTTGGTCATGGTTTGTGACATATGCATTCTTTGGTTGGTCACTGTGCATTGAAGCCACATTGTGCCACTACATATTGAAGGCATTTGTACTTGCTAGTCGATAACTAGTATTCACAAACCATTACCTTCCACCCTGACCATTTGTGACCCGTGGTATGAGTTGTCAAAGTTTACCACACTTAGTGACATTATTTGGTCATGGTCAGTGACATATGCCTACTTTGGTTGGTGATCGTGCATGGTCTCCACACCGTGCCACAACGTATTGAAGCCCCTTGTGCTTACTATGTGATACTTGGTGTTCCCAAACCATTGTTCCCCCCTCTGACCATTTGTGACTCGTATTATGAGTTGTCAGCGTTGACCACACACAGCGGATTTCTTTGGTCAAAGGCAGTACATATGCCTACTTTGGCCGGTCATTGTGCATGGTAGCCACACCGTGCTACTACTGACTGACGGTCGTTGTACTTGGTAGCTGAGAACCGATGTTCCCATAGCATTGTTTCCTCTCCTGACCGTTTGTGACTCGTGTTATGGTTGGTCAACGTTGACCACCCATATTGAAATTCTCTGGTCATGATCAGTGACATATGCCTAGTTTGGTTCTTTGGTGTGCATATTAGCTACACCGCGCCACTATGTATTGAAGTTCTTTGTCAAATCTAGTCAATACATAGGCTTTCCAAACCATTGTCTCTTCCTCTGACCATTTGTGACTCGTGTTATGAGTTGTCAATGTTGACCATACATAGTGGACTTATTCGGTCGTAGTCAGTGACGTATGCATCCTTTGGTTGGTCACTGTGCACGCTAGCCATACCGTGCCACTGCTTGTTGAAGGTCTTTGTACTTGCTAGTTGATAACTAGTGTTCCCAACCCATTGTTTTCCCCTCTAACCATTTGTGACTTGTGTTATGCGTTTTCAACGTTGACCACATGAAGTGAAATTTGTTGGTCATTGTTAGTGACATATACATACTTTTGTTGGTCACTGTGCATTGAAGCCACATTGTGCCACTACATATTGAAGGTATTTGTACTTTCTAGTCGATAACTAGTATTCACAAACCACTGTCTTCCACCCTGACCATTTGTGACTCGTGTTATGAGTTTTCAAAGTTTACCACACTTAGTGACGTTAGTTGGTCATGGTCAGTGACATATGCCTTTTTTGGTTTGTCATCGTGCATGGTCTCCTTACCGTGCCACAGTGTATTGCAGCCCGTTGTGCTTGCTATTTGATACTTGGTGTTCCCAACCCATTGTTTCCCCCTCTGACCATTTGTGACTCGTATATGAGTTGTCAACGTTGACCACACACAGCAGATTTCTTTGGTCAAAGGCAGTACATATGCCTACTTTGGTCGGTCATTGTGCATGGTAGCCACACCATGCTACTACTGACTGAAGGTCGTTGTACTTGGTAGTTGATAACCGATATTCCCATAGCATTGTATTATCTCCTGACTGTTTGTGACTCGTGTTATGGTTGGTCAACGTTGATCACCCATATTGAAATTCTCTGGTCATGATCAGTGACATATGCCTAGTTTGGTTGTTTGGTGTGCATATTAGCCACACCGTATCACTACGTATTGAAGTTATTTGTCCTTTCTAGTCAATACATAGGCTTCTTAACCATTGTCTCTCCCTCTGACCATTTGTGACTCGTGTTATGAGTTGTCAATGTTGACCACACATAGTGGACTTGTTCAGTCGTAGTCAGTGACGTATGCATCCTTTGGTTGGTCACTGTGCACGCTAGCCATACCGTGCCACTGCTTGTTGAAGGTTTTTGTACTTGCTAGTCGATAACTAGTGTTCCCAATCCATTTTTTCCCTTCTGACCATTTGTGACTCGTGTTATGCGTTTTCAACGTTGACCACACACTGTGGAATTCTTTTGTTCATGGTTGGTGACATATGCATACTTTGGTTGGTCACTGTGCATTGAAGCCACATTGTGCCACTACATATTGAAGGTATTTGTACTTGCTAGTCGATAACTAGTATTCACAAACCTTTATCTTCCACCCTGACCATTTGTGACTCGTGTTATGAGTTGTCAAAGTTTACGACACTTAGTGAAAGTATTTGGTCATGGTCAGTGACATATGCTTACTTTGGTTGGTCATCGTGCATGGTCTCCACACCGTGCCACAATGTATTGAAGCCCCTTGTGCTTGCTCTTTGACACTTGGTGTACCCAGACCATTCTTTCCCCCTTTGACCATTTGTGACTCGTATTATGAGTTGTCAACGTTCACCACACACAACGGATTTCTTTGGTCAGAGGCAGTACATATGCCTATTTTGCTCGTTCATTGTGCATGGTAGCCAAACCGTGCTACTACTGACTGAAGGTCGTTGTACTTGGTAGTTGAGAACCGATATTTCCATAGCATTGTTTCATCTCCTGACCGTTTGTGACTCGTGTTATGGTTGGTCAACGTTGACCACCCATATTGAAACTTTGGACATCATCTGACATATGCCTTGTCTGGTTATTTGGTGTGCATATTAGCCACACCGTGCCACTACGTATTGATGTTCTTTGTCCTTTCTAGTCAATACATAGGCTTCTTAAACCATTGTCTCTCCCTCTGACCATTTGTGACTCTTGGTACGAGTTGTCAATGTTGACCACACATAGTGCACTTATTCGGTCGTAGTCAGTGACGTATGCATCCTTTGGTTGGTCATTGTGCACGCTAGCCATACCGTGCCACTGCTTGTTGAAGGTCTTTGTACTTGCTAGTTTATAACTAGTGTTCCCAACCCATTGTTTTCCCCTCTAGCCATTTGTGACTCCTGTTATGCGTTTTCAACATTGACCACATGAAGTGAAATTTGTTGGTCATGGTTAGTGACATATATATACTTTTGTTGGTCACTGTGCATTGGAGCCACATTGTGCCACTACATTTTGAAGGTATTTGTACTTGCTAGTCGATAACTAGTATTCACAAATCATTATCTTCCACCTTGACCATTTGTGACGCGTGTTATGAGTTTTCAAAGTTTACCACTCTTAGTGACATTAGTTGATCATGGTCAGTGACATATGCCTACTTTGGTTGGTCATCGTGCATGATCTCCTTACTGTGCCACAGCGTATTGCAGCCCCTTGTGCTTGCCATTTGATAATTGGTGTTCCCAAACCATTGTTTCCCCCTCTGACCATTTGTGACTCGTATATGAGTTGTCAACGTTGACCACACACAGCAGATTTCTTTGGTAAAAGGGTTATTGTGGTTATTGTGGAAAACAGGTGATGGTTTTTGTGAAAAACAGGTGATGAATGACACAGGGCTGTTGCTGCCTTGGATGGTGGTGGTCTGGAGGTGTTGAGGACATTGTAGGAGGAGGAAGGGATGTTGTTGCTCTGAGGGCCTGTGGTAGTCGGGAGAACCGTAGAAGACGGTTGCTTGTTGTTGTCTTCAATTGGTGAAGGACTGTTTGAGATTGTAGACGTTGCTGCCTCATAGGGCGACAAGGTAAGAAGGTGGCAGGAGATATTGGTTGTTGACTGGAGAGGCTTGTGCTTGTGAGATGCTGCTGGCGGTGAAATGACAGTTGAGGCTGTTGAGTGTGAGGCCGCAGTGATGAACTGAGAGTGTTGCTGGTGTTGCCACTGGAAATGGGTCCAAACTGCTACTGAAACGTAGCCAAGGACAAGAGGGAACATCGGTGAATAGAAGGACCGGGGTCTGCTGGCACGTGTTGAGTCTGTTGTTACGGATGCAACAGGGAGCAGTTACTGTCTGTGAGGGAAATGCTGGGCCATGTTTCTTGTTGGTGTGGGTTGCTTCTGCTGCTGAGATGGAGGAAGTGTTTCTTGGTGGCGGACAGCTGCTGCTATCAACGACTGTTGCTGCTGCTTGTTTTACTGCTTCTGATGTGATGTGAGTCCAGTACCATCACTTGGCTGTGTCCATACAGAGGGAGGTGATGATCCTGGTTCATCTGCTGCAGGATAAATGAGGAGAGGATATGGTGGCTGCTGCTGGATGTTGTAGAAGATGCAGAAGTGCGCTTTGGCGGAGTAGGTCAGCTTGACGAAGGATTTGGTGGATGGATGGATGGAGTTTTCTTTCACTGAGAGCAGAGTTGATAATGGAGTGACTGGAGTGAGGCTGTGATGTCTACGGTGAGGGAGAGGGCGTTTGGACTGCTACTGCTACTGCTCCTTCTGCTGCTGCTGTTGGAGATGATGTTGCTGGCCAGTCGGTAGGGCATGTCAGGCGGCGGGAAGAAGCGATGCTGCTACTGCAATGTCTTTAGGTACTGTGTCCATACACAGCATCATCCACATTGTACTAGAGCGAGTGACGGCAACTCGGTTGGCTTGGAGGGACGACGAGACGCGGTGTGGCGTTTCAGGCATCAGAGTTGCGGAGGAGAGCGGAGGCGGATGCAGGTTCATTCCCTGCGTTCTGATACCATGTCAGGAAAATGGAGGAGCTGCTCGTGGTATGAAGAAGACTGAGATGATGCAATTTAGTTAGATGGAGGTTTATAGGAAGGTGCAGGAAGATGACGGATGCATGACGTCATGGTAGAGACTTCAGAGGAACAACGGAGACTGGCAAGATGGACAGGCAGGTTGCACACGATGGAGGCGATCATGGATATGGGCCGATGATGATGTACTGAGGCAATACTGCGAGTGTAGGCACGAGGAGCGGAAGCGACGAGTTGCTTATGCGTGGGCGCAGTCCACGTGGACGGGCGCTGAGAGGCGGCTGGCAATGCATGTAAGTGCCTCAGCCTTGCGGCGGGCAAC
>SZWC01012938.1:7059-17257 GCA_023375785.1 Penium margaritaceum | reverse complement strand
GCACAGGCGCAGGTACCCTAGGCACAGGCGCAGGTACCCTAGGCACAGGCGCAGGTACCCTAGGCACAGGCGCAGGTACCCTAGGCACAGGCGTAGTTACCCTAGGTACAGGCGCAGGTACCCTAGAAACAGGCGCAAGTACCCTATGCACAGGCGCAGGTACCATAGGCACAGACGCAGGTACCCTACGCACAGTCGTAGGTACCCTAGGCACAAGCGCATGTAACCTGGGCACAGGTGCACGTACCCTAGGCACAGGCGCAGATGCCCTAGGCACAGGCGCATGTAACCTGGGCACATTCGCAGGTACCCTAGGTACAAGCGCAGGTACTTTAGGCACAGGCGCAGGAACCCTAGGCATAGGCGCTGGTACCATAGGCACAGGCGCAGGTACACTAGGCATAGGCGCAGGAACCCTAGGCATAGGTGCAGGCACCCTAGGCATAGGAGTACGTACCCTAGGCACAGGTGCAGGTACCCTAGGGACAGGCGCAGGTACCATAAGCACAAGAGTAAGTACCCTAGGCACAGGCGCAAGTACCCTAAGAACAGGCGCAGGCACTGTAGGCACAAGCGCAAGCACCCTAAGCACAAGCTCAGGTACCCTAGGTACAGGCGCTGGCGCAGGTACCCTAAGCACAGGCGCAGGTATCCTAGGAACAGGTGCAGGTACCCCTTGCATAGGCGCATGTACCTTAGGGACAAGCGCAGGTACCCTAGGCACAGGCGCAGGAACCCTAGGCATAGGCTCAGGTACCCTAGGCACAGGCGTAGGTACCCTAGGCACAGGCGTAGGTACCCTAGGCACAGGCGCAGGTACCCTAGGCACAGGCGTAGGTACCCTAGGCTCAGGTACAGGTACCCTATGCACAGGCGCAGGTACCCTAGGCACAGGCGCAGGTACCCTAGGCACAGGCGCACGTACCCTAGGCACAGGCGCAGGTACCCTAGGCACAGGTACAGGTACCCTATGCACAGGCGCAGGTACCCTAGGCACAGGCGCAGGTTCCCTAGGCACAGGAGCACGTACACTAGGCCCAAGTGCAGGTACCCTAGGCACAGGCGCAGGTACCCTAGGCACAGGCGCAGGTACCCTAGGCACACGAACATGTAACTTGGGCACAGGCGCACGTACCCTAGGCAAAAGCGCAGGTACCCTAGGCACAGGCGCAAATAACCTGGGTACAGGCGCAGGTACCCTAGGCACAGGCGCAGGTACTCTAGGCACAGGCGCAAGTACTCTAGGCATAGGTGCAAGTACCCTAGGCACAGGTGCACGTACCCTAGGCACATGCGCAGGTACCCTGGGCACAGGCACAGGTACCCTAGGCACGGGCACAAGTACCCTAGGCACAGGCGGAGGTACCATAGGGACAGGCGCAGGTACCCTAAGCACAGGCGCAGGTACCCTAGACACAAGCACAAGTACCCTAAGCACAGGTACAGATACCATAGGCACAAGCGAAGGCACCTTAAGCACAAGCGCAGGTACCTTAGGCACAGGCACAAGCGCAGGTACCCTAGGCACAGGCACAGGTATTCTAGGCATAGGCGCAGGTACCCCTTGCAAATGCGCAGGTACCTTAGGGACAAGCGCAGGTACCCTATGCACAAGCGCAGGTATTCTAGGCACGGGCACAGGTACCCTAGGCACAAGCGCAGGTATCCTACGCACAGGCGCATGTACCCTAAGCACAGGAACAGGTACCCTGGGCACAAGCGCAGGTAATCTGGGCACAGGCGCAGGTACCCTAGGCACAGGAGCATGTACACTGGGCACAGGCGCAGGTACCCTAGGCACAAGCGCAGGTACCATAGGCACAGGCGCAGGTACCCTAGGCACAGGCGCACGTACCCTAAGCACAGGCGCAGGTACCCTGGGCACAGGCCCAGGTATCCTAGGCACAGGCGCACGTTCCCTAGGCACGGGCGCAGGTAACCTGGGTACAGGCGCAGGTACCCTAGGCACATTCGGAGGTACCCTACGCACAGGCACAGTTACCCTCTGCACAGGTGCAGGTATCATAGGCACAGTCAAAGGTACCCTAGGCACAGGCGCAGGTACCCTAAGCACCGGCGCAGGCACCCCAGGCACAAGCGCAGGTACCCTAGGGACAGGCGCAGGTACCCTAGGCACAGGCGAAGGTACCCTAGGCACAGGCGCAGGTACCCTAGGCACAGGCGCAGGTACCCTAAGCAAAGGCGCAGGTACCATAGGCACAGGCGCATGTAACCATAGGCACAGGCGCAAGTACCCTAGGCACATGCGCAGGTACCCTATGCACAAGGATAGGCACCTAGGCACAGGCGCAGGAACCCTAGGCACAGGTGCAGGTACCTTGGGCACAGGCGCAGGTACCATAGGCATAGGCGCAGGTACCCTAGGCACAGGCACAGGTGTCCTAAGCATTGGCGCAGGTATCATAGGTACACGCGCAGGTACCCTGGGCACAGGCGCAAGTACCCTAGGCACAGGTGGAGGTACCCTAGGCATAGGCGCAGGTACCCTAGGCACAGGCACAGGTGTCCTAGGCATTGGTGCAGGTATCATAGGTACAGGCGCAGGTACCCTGGGCACAGGCGCAGGTACCCTAGGCACAGGTGGAGGTACCCTAGGCACAGGCGCAGGTACCCTAGGCATAGGCACAGGTACCATAGGCACAGGCGCAGGTAACTTGGGCACAGGCGCAGGTACCATAGGCACAGGCGAAGGTACCCTAGGCACATGCGCAGGTACCCTAGGCACAGGCGCAGGTACCTTAGGCACAAGCGCAGGTACCCCAGGCACAGGCGCAGGTACCCTAGGGACAGGCGCAAGTACCCTAGGCACAGGCGCAGGTACCCTAGGCACAGGCGCAGGTATCCTAGGCACAGGCGCAGGTACCCTAAGCACCGGCGTAGGTACCCTAGGCACAGACACAGGAACCCTAAGCACACGCGCAGGTACCCTAGGCACAGGCGCAGGTACCATAGGCACATGCGCAGGTACCTTAGGGACAGGCGTAGGTGTTGGAAATAAGTGAGAACCAGCCTCACCTCTCCTATCCCTCGGAGAAATCTGAGTCTCAGAAGTACAAGGTTCAGGACCCCGTCTGAACCAACTTGACCAAACGACTCGTTGATCATCCGACCGTTCTGCCAAACGGGTCAAGTGATCCCTTAATAAAGTGACACCTATTACCCACGTCCGGCTAGTGGAATAAAGCCGTTGTACATGCCCTTGTCCTGTTCTGCTGATATATACCGAGGATGTTCATTCCCTGGAGTCAACCAGAACAGTTCTGCCCATCCTGTTCCTCCTTGGTTTTGCGGCTTCACCGCCGTGTCTTTGCTTTGCACGTCCCTCGCTTTTCCTTCCTTCGTCAACTCTCAATGCTTTGCTCCGTCACTCTTGCTCCTTCGCTCGGCTCTCACGCTCCGCCAACCATCACTCCCTTTTCCAGCACTCTCTCTCTCTCTCATCAACCTATCTACCTCTGCTACCTCGCATCTCAGCCTCTATCAGCTCCCACGACTAACTCATCAGACCGCTCTTGCCTACGTCACTCTGCTGACGTACACTTGCATGATCCGATGCTTCTGCTTGCTTTTGCTGCCACTGTTCTCGTGCCTGCTTTCTTCTGATGTGGTATCAGAGCTTCAGGCAACATCACCTGGAGTCCAGTAACCGAGTTATCGCCCTGCCGTCATCCTTGCCTCATTGCTTCGACCTGCATTCTCCTGCCGCTACTACCGCCATCTTGTGCCTCGCCGCTTTGTTCGCAGCTGACATCAGGAGCTCTGCTTGACGCGTTCTCCACGCTGAAGAAACGCCCCGTCATCCTAAGAAGGCCTTGCGCCCACTTCCGCGCCCGTGGCTAATAACCGATGACGAATCGCTCACACCAGCTTCAAGCAACTCTCGAGCCGCCTCCTGCCATCAACTACAAAGAAGCTTCCTGCTATCTGCCTTCCACTACGTCTCATTACAACTGCTCCGCCGACATATCCTCTTGGTCATTCTGCCTCATCAGCCTCATCAGCCCCCTCCTCGTTGTCATCCTCCATCCGCTTGTGCCTATCATCCCGAGACGCCTTCTCGCTTCGCCTCCTCGCCTCGTCAGCAGCTGCAGCCAAAACTACCGTTGTCAAGATATCGGACACCACCAGTCTTTCTGCTCCCATTTTCGAGCCAACTGGGGAACAAGCCGTCACTCTCCAGGCATCAGCAGCTCAGTGTCCCTGCCCGCTGTCTGACTCCCTCTACCGCAACCAACCTTTTCAGCTGACAGGACATCGGACACCACCAGTCTTCCTGCTCCCACTTCCGAGCCAACTGGTGAACAAGCCGTCACTCTCCTAAACACTGAAAAGAAGTAGTTGCGTCGCTCTGTCTTCGTACCACATCATCTCCATCTGCTACGTCGCATCTCATCTCGACTCTCTCCGCTCACGTTGCCCTCTGTCTCCCGTCTTCTCCATCATTATCAGTCCTCGGCCTTCGTCTTCAGCCACCTCCATCGTTCCTCCTCCTACTCACTCCAAGTCCTCTCAGCATCATCCGCGCCGCCTCCGCACTCCTCTTCTCGTCATCATCAGCATCCTCTGCGCCGCCCTTCCATCCATCATCAGCATCAGCATCATCGGCATCGCTTTATCGCGCACGTGGTTCCGCCCCTGCGCCCACTCATCAATCAAAACTTCCTCTGCTTCCACAAATTGCTCTCAGCACAAGGATCCACCCGGTCGCATCGTCTTTTCCGCGAAGACCTGCGCCCACGCCAAACCTCCAAGCAGCGCACGTGGTTTCGCCCCTGCGCCCACTCAATCAATCGTTTCCTCCTTCTTCTCGTCGTTTTCAGCTCGGCACAAGGATCCGCCCGGTCAAATCGCCTTTTCCGCGGCGAACTGCGCCCACGCCGTACCCTCCTCAGCGCACGTGGTTTTGCCCATGCGCCCACTCGTCCATCAATCGTTTCCTTCACTCCAACCTCAACTTCAGCCCGGCACAAGGATCCGCCCGGTCGCATCGCTCGAGTCGCGACGACCTGCGCCCACGCCAAAACTTCCATCAGCGCACGCGGCTCGCCCCTGCGCCCACTCCATCATCATAAGCCTCAAATTCATCATCAGCAGTCATCAGCACCTGTGAACGGCACAAGGATCCGCCCGGTCGCATTGCTGAAATCGCGACGACCTGCGCCCACGCCGCACTATCTGCCAGCGCACGCAGCTCGCCCCTGCGTCCATTTATCAATCAATCACTTTCCCCCCCATCATATGCCATCTCCATTCACTCGGCACACGGATTCGTTCGGTTGCATCGCCTTTTTCCGCGACGACCTGCGCCCACACAAAAAACTCCCCATTGCGCACGCGATTCACCTCTGCGCCCACTCCATCATCCATTGTTCCTCTATCCTCGTCGCCAGCATCTGCCCCACTCAAAAAGATCTGTCTAACCTCCCCACCACGCAACAGTCTGCACTCGCGACAAAACGCGCCCATCGTAAATACAGCTCAGTCCCAGCATTCACTCAACCATCAGCCTCCTCAGTCTATCAGTCGCATCAAGAGCACCTCCCAATCAAAACCATGTTTGCACCAGCAGAACCCGCAAACCATGCAGCATGGTGGCCCACCATATTTCTCGCACGACTCCCACTCCTCTACTTCAATGAGGATGACACCACCAACATTGGAGTCTGGCTCGATGCTCTTCGGTCAACCACTGCCAACATCGTTCTACGAGGATTATCCTATCTTACCCTCATGAATAATGAACGAGAATATCCACGACAGGATAACCCCTTCATGCATCGTCCAGATCAAACACACTGGGGAGACAATTTCTACGTCACGCATCAGGTCCGAGTCATCCTATGCATAATCACAGACAAAACCTTCCACTGCATCATCCAATCACACAAGTACTCCATTAGGAGAATCATCCATGACATTGGAATACAATGCTCAAGAGGAAAACCAAGACCACTCAATAACCCTACAATACCAGTCACTCGGCCAATATGACTGGTGCCATCCGAGATTCCAGCATCTGCTCCCAGACCTCATCGACTTCGGAGACCTCCTCCTCCAAGAAGAAAACCGGAGGCTGCTCCAGTTGTCTCCTCGGACGATGAGGATCAAAGCGACTAAAAGATCCTGATGAGTCTGGTTCAGGGGGAATGTTGGAAATAAGCGAGAACCAGCCTCACCTCTCCTATCCCTCGGAGAAATCTGAGTCTCAGAAGTACAAGGTTTAGGACCCCGTGTGAACCAACTTGACCGAACGACTCTTTGATCATCCGACCGTTCTGCCAAACGGGTCAAGTGATCCCCCAATAAAGTGACACCTGTCACCCACGTCCGGCTAGTGGAATAAAGCCGTTGTACATGCCCTTGTCCTGTTCTGCTGATATATACCGAGGATGTTCATTCCCTCGAGTCAACCGGAACAGTTCTGTCCATCCTGTTCCCCCTTGGTTCCGCGGCTTTGCCGCCGTGTCTTCACTTATCCCGTCCCTCGCATTTCCTGCCTTCGTCAACTCTCAACGCTTCGCTCCGTCACTCTCGCTCCTTCGCTCAGCTCTCACGCTCCGCCAACCATCACTCCCTTTGCCAGTACTCTCTCTCTCTCTCACATCAACATGTCTACCTCTGCTACCTCACATCTCAGCCTCTATCAGCTCCTGCGACTAACTCCTCAGACCGCTCTTGCCTACATCACTCTTTTAACGTACACTTGCATGATCCGATGCTTCTACTTGCTTCTGCTGCCGCTATTCTCGTGCCTGCATTCTTCTGACAGTAGGTACCCTAGGTACAGGCGCAGGTATCCTAGGCACAAGCATAGGTACCCTAGGCACAGGCGCAGGTATCCTAGGAACAGGCACATATACCATATGGACAGGCGCACACAGGTACTATAAGCACAGGCGCAGGTACCCTAGGCACAAGGGCAGGCACCCTAAGCACAAGCGCAGATACCCTATGAACAGGCGCAGGTACCCTAGGCAAAAGTGCAGGTACCCTAGGCACAGGTGGAGGTACCCTATGCACAGGCGCAGGTACCCTAGGCACAGGCGCAGGTACCCTAGACACAGGTGCAGGTACCCTAGGCACGGGCGCAGGTACCATAGGCACAGGCGCATGTACCGTAAGCACAGGCGCACGTACCATAGGCACAGGCGCATGTACCCTAGGCATAGGCGCAGGTAACCTGGGCACAGGCGCAGGTACCCTAGGCACATGCGCAGGTACCGTAGGGACAGGCACAGTTACCCTAGGCACAGGTGCAGGTACCCTAGGTAAAGGCGCAGGTACCCTAGGCATAGGCGCAGGTACCCTAGAAACAGGCGAAGGTACCATAGGCACAGGCGCAGGTACCCTAGGCACAAGCGCAGGTACCCTAGGCACAGGCGCAGGTACCGCAGGCACAGGCGCAGATACCCTAGCAACAGGCGCAGATACCCTAGGCACAGGCGCATGTAACATAGGCACAGGCGCAGGTACCCTAGGCACAGGCGCAGATACCCTAGGAACAGGCGCAGATACCCTAGGCACAGGCGCATGTAACATAGGCACAGGCGCAGGTACCCTAGGCACAGGCGCAGGTACCGTAGGGACAGGCACAGTTACCCTAGGCACAGGCGCAGGTACCCTAGGTACAGGCGCAGGTACCCTAGGCATAGGCGCAGGTACCCTAGAAACAGGCGAAGGTACCATAGGCACAGGCGCAGGTACCCTAGGCACAAGCGCAGGTACCCTAGGCACAGGCGCAGGTACCGCAGGCACAGGCGCAGATACCCTAGCAACAGGCGCAGATACCCTAGGCACAGGCGCATGTAACATAGGCACAGGGGCAGGTACCCTAGGCACAGGCGAACATACACTAAGCACAGGCGCAGGTAACCTGGGTAAAGGCGCAGGTACCATAGACACAGGCGGAGGTACCCTAGGCACAGGCGCAGGTTCCTTAGGCACAGGCGCATGTAACCGGGGCATACGTGCACGTCCCCTAGGCACAGGCGCAGGTACCCTATGCACAGGCGTAGGTAACCTGGGCACAGGCGCAGGTACCCTATGCACAGGCGCAGGTACTCTAGGCACATACGCAGGTACCCTAGGCATAGGCGCAGGTACCCTAGGCACAGGTGCACGTACCCTAGGCACAGGCGCAGGTACTCTAGGCACAGGCGCAGGTACCCTAGGCATAGGCGCAGGTACCCTAAGCACAGGCGCATGTACACCTAGGCACATGTGCAGGTACCCTGGGCACAGGCACAGGTACCCTAGGCACAGGCACAAGTACCCTAGGCACAGGCGCAGGTACCCTAGGGACAGGCGTAGGTACCCTAAGCACAGGCGCAGGTACCCTAGGCACAGGTTCAGGTACCCTAGGGACAGGCGCAGGTACCCTAAGAACAGGCGTAGGTACTATAGGCACAAGCGCAGGCACCCTTAGCACAAGCGCACGTACCCTAGGCACAGGCGCAGGCGCAGGTACCCTAGGAACAGGCGCAGGTACCCTAGGCACAGGCGCAGGTACCCTAGGCACAGGCGCAGGTACCCTAGGCACAGGCGCAGGTACCCTAGGCACAGGCGCAGGTGCCCTAGGCACAGCCGCAGGTACCCTAGGCAAAGGCGCAGGTACCCTAGGGACAGGCGCAAGTACCCTAGGCACAGGCGAATGTACCCTTGGCACAGGCCAGGTACGCTAGGCACAGGCATAGGTACCCTAGGCCCAAGTGCAGGTACCCAAGGCACAATCGCAGGTACCCTAGGCACAGGCCCATGTAACCTGGGTACAGGCGCACGTTCTCTAGGCACAGGCGCAGGTACCCTAGGCAGAGGCGCGGGTAACCTGGGTACAGGCACAGGTACCCTAGGCATAGGAGTAGGTACTGTAGGCACAGGCACAGATACCATAGGCATAGGCGCAGGTACCCTAGGCATAGGCGCACGTACCCTAGGCACACGCGCACGTACCCTGGGCACAGGCACAGGTACCTTAGGCACATGCATATGTACCCTAGGCACAGGCGCAGGTACCCTAAGCACAGGCGCAGGTACCCTAGGCACAGGCACAAGTACCCTAAGAACAGGCACATGTACCCTAGGCACAAGCGCAGGTACTCTAAGCACAAGCGCAGGTACCCTAGGCACAGGCACAGGCGCAGGTACCCTAGGCACAGGCGCAGGTACCCCTTGCACAGGCGCATGTACCTTAGGGACAAGCACAGGTACCATAGGCATAGGCGCAGATACACTAGGCACAGGCGCAGGTACCCTAGGCACAGGCGCAAGTGCCCTACGCACGGGCGCAGGTACCCTAAGCACAGGCGCAGGTACCCTTGGCACAGGCGCAGGTAATGTGGGCACAGGCGCAGGTACCCTAGGCACAGGCACATGTACCCTGGGCATAGGCACAGGTACCCTAGGCACAAGCGCAGGTACCCTAGGCACAAGCGCAAGTACCCTATGCAGAGGCGCACGTATCCTAAGCACAGGCGCAAGTACCCTGGGCATAGGCGCATGTATCCTAGGCACAGGCACAGGTTCCCTAGGCACGGGCGCACGTAACCTGGGTACAGGCGCAGGTACCATAGGCACAAGCGCATGTACCCTAGGCGCAAGCGCAGGTACCCTAGGCACAGGCGTAGGTATCCTAGGCATAGTCGCAGGTACCCTAGGCACAGGCGCAGGTACCCTAAGCATAGGCGCAGGTACCCCAGGCACAGGCAAAGGTACCCTAGGGACAGGCGCAGGTACCCTAGGCATAGGCGAAGGTACCCTAGGCACAGGCGCAGGTACCCTGGGCACAGGCGTAGGTACCCTAAGCAAAGGCGCAGGTACACTAGGCACAAGCACAGGTACCCTAAGCACAGACGCATGTACCCTAGGCACAGGCGCAGGTACCCTATGCACAGTCGCATGCATACCAGGCACAGGCGCACATACCCTAGGGACAGGCGCAGGTACCCTAGGCACGGGCGCACGTACCATAGGCACAGGCGCATGTACCCTAGGCACAGGCGCAAGTACCATAGGCATAGTCGTAGGTACCCTATGCACAGGCGCAGGCACCCTAGGCACAGGCGCAGGTACCCTAGGCACAGGCGCAGGTACCCTAGGCGCAGGCACAGGCATCCTAAGCATTGGCGCAGGTACCCTAGCCACAGCCGCAGGTACCCTAGGCACAGGCACAGGTACCCTA
>SZWC01012937.1:28872-82929 GCA_023375785.1 Penium margaritaceum | reverse complement strand
CGCACCACTCCGCAACCAGTTCGCACCACTCCACAACCAGTTCGCACCATTCCACAACCAGTTCGCACCTCTCCGCAACCAGATCGTACCACTCTGCAACCAGTTCGCACCACTCCGCAACCAGTTCCCACCACTCGGCAACCAGTTGGCACCACTCCGCAACCAGTTTGCACAACTCCGCAACCAGTTCGCACCACTCCACAACCAGTTCGCACCACTCCGCAACCAGTTCGCACCACTCCGGCAGAAAACTGGAGCAGGCCCTATATAACTGGAACAAGGCAAGACAACTGGAGCAAGGCCAAGACAACGGGAGCAAGAACAAGATAACACAAGCAAGCCGAACAACTGGAGCAAGCCCAAGACAACTGGAGCAAGGCGAAGACAACTGGAGCAAGGCCAAAACAACTAGAGCAAGCCCAAGACAGCTTGAGCAAGGCCAAGACAACTGGAGCAAGGCCAAGACAGCTGAAGCAAGGCGAAGATAACTAGAGCAAGCCCAAGACAATTGGAGCGAGGCAAAGACAACCGATGCAAGCCCAAGAGAGCTGGAGCAAGGCCAAGACAACTAGAGCAAGCCCAAGACAGCTGGATCAAGGCCAAGATAACTGGAGCAAGGCTAAGACAACAGGATCAAGGCCAAGAAAACTAGAGCAAGGTCTAGACAACTGGAGCAAGGCCAAGACAATTGGAGCAATCCCGAAAAAACTGAAGCAAGCCCAAGATAACTGGAACAAGGCCAAGACAACTGGAGTTAGCCCAAGAAAACTGGAGTAAACCCAAGACCATTGGAGCAAGGCCTGGAGAAATGGAGTAAGCCCAAGACAACTAGAGCAAGCCCAAGACAACAGGAGTTAGGACACGACAACTGGAGCAAGGCCAAGACAAGTGAAGCAAAGCGAAGACAACTGGAGCAAGCCCAAGACAACTGGGCCAGGTCCAAGCCAACTGGAGCAAGACCAAGACAACTGGAGCGATGCCAAGACAGCTAGAACAAGCCCAAGACAAGTGGAGCAAGCCCAAGTGAACTGAAGCAAGGCCAAGACATTTGGAGGTAGGCCAAGACAAATGGAGCAAGCACAAGAGAACTGGAGCAAGCCCAAGAAAACTGGAGCAAGGCAAAGACAACGGGAGCAAGGCTAGGACAATTGGAGCAAGGCCAAGACAGCCGGAGCAAGCCCAAGACAAGTGGAGCAAAGCCAAGACAACTGGAGCAAGGCCAAGACATCTGGAGCAAGCCCAATGCAACTGGGGCAAACCCAAGACAACTCGAGCAAGCCAAAGAGAACTGGAGCAAGCCCAAGACAACTGGAGCAAGCACACGATAGCTGGATCAAGGCTAAGACAACGGGGGCAAGCCCACAACAACTGGAGCAATCACAAGACAATTGGAGCAAGGCCAATACAACTGGAGCAAGGCCAAGCCATCTGGAGCAAGGCCAAGACAACTGGATGAAGCCCAAGAGAACTGGAGCAATCCCAAGACAACTGGAGCAAGGCCAGGACATTTGGAGCAAGCCCAAGATAACTGGTGCAAGGCCAAGACAACTGGAGCACGCCCAAGATAACTAGAGCAAGCCCAAGACAACGCGAGTAAGTCCAAGACAACTGAAGGAAGCGGAAGACAACTGGAGCAAGGCCAAGACAAGTGGAGCAGGCCCAAGACAACTGGATCAAGGCCAAGACAACATAGTGGCACGGTGTGGCTACCATGCACAATGACCAATCAAAGTACGCATATGTCATTGACCATGACCACAGAGTTTCACTATGATGGGTAAATGTTGACAACTCATAATACGAGTCATGAATGATTGGAGGGGGAAACAATGGTTCAAGAATACTAGTTATCTACTAGCATGTGCATAGACCTTCAATGAGAAGTGGCGCGGTGTGGCTACAATGCATAATGACCAACCAAAGTAGGCATATGGAACTGACCATGACCAAACAATTTCAATATATGTGGTCAATATTGATAACTCATAATACGAGTCACAAATGGTCAAATGGGGAAATAATAGTTAGGGAAAGCTAGGTACTAACCGACAAGTGTATAGATCTTTAGTAAGTAGTGGCATGGTGTAGCTGTCATGCACAATGACCAACCAAATTAGGCATATGTCACTGAACATGAGCGAGGAATTTCACTATGTGTGGTCAACGTTGACAACTCATAATACAAGCCATAAAAGGTTGGAGAGGGAATCAATGAATTGGGAATACTAGTTATTGAATGGCAAGTACAAGTACCTTCAACAAGTATTGGCAAGGTGAGGCTACCATGCACAATGATCAACCAAAGTTGGCATATGTCACTGACCATGACCAAAGAAGTTCACTATGCGTGGTTAACGTTGACGACACATCATACGAGTCACAAATGGTTTGAGGGGGAGATAATGGTTTGGCAATACTAGTCATCGATTAAAACGTACAAAGACCTTCAATCTTTTGTGGCACAGTGTTGCTATCATGCACGACGACCAACAAAAGCAGGAATATGTCACTGACCATGACGAAAGAATTTCACTATGGTTGGGCAACGTTGTCAACTTATGATACGAGTCACAAATGGTCGGAGGAGGAAAAACTGAGCTGGGAATACCCGTTATTGACTAGCAAGTACTACGACCTTCAAACTACCAACCAATGTAGACATATGTCACTCACCATGACCAAATAGTTTCACTATGTGTGATCAATATTGAAAACTCATAATACGAGTCACAAATGTCAGAGGGGGAAACAATGGTTTTTTAATACATGTCATTGGCTAGCCAGTACGAAGACCTTCAATACATAGTCGCACGGTGTGGCTACCATGCACAATGACCAACCAAAGCAGGCATATGTCACTGACCATGACCAAAGAATTTCACTTTGTGTGGTCAATGTTGTGAAATCATAATACGATTCACGAATAGTCAGAGGGGTAAACAATGGTTTGAAAATACTGGTTATCAACTAGCAAGTACAAGGACCTTCACTAAGTAGTAGCACGGTTTGGCTACCATGCATAATGACCAACCAAAGTAGGCATATGTCACTGACCATAGCCACATAATTTCACTACGTGTTGTCAACGTTGATGACTCATAATACGAGACACAAATGGTCAGAAAGGGAAACAATGGGATGGGAATACTAGTTATCAATAAGCAAGTACAAACACCTTCACTAAGAAGTGGCACAGTCTGGCTACCATGCACAATGACCAACCAAAGTAGGCATATTGCACTGACCATGACCAAAGAATTTAACTATATGTTGTCAACGTTCACGACTTGTAATACGAGTTACAAATTGTCAGAAGGGGAAATAATGGTTTGGTAATACCGGTTATTAACTAGCAAGTACAAAGACCTTCAAGTAGTAGTGGCGCAGTGTGCCTACCATGCACAATGACCAGCCAAATTAGGCATATGTCAGTGACCATGACCAAAGAATATCACTATGTGTAGTGAACGTTAACACATCAAAATAGGAGTCACAAATGATCAGAGTGGGGAATAATGATTTGGAAATAATAGTTTTCATCTAGCAAGTACAAAGACCTTCGATACGTAGTGGCACGGCTTAGCTACCATGCACAATGACCATCCAAAGTTGGCATTTGTCACTAGCCATGACCAAAGAATTTCAGTATGTGTGGTCAATGTTGACAACTCATAATTTGAGTAAAAAATGGTCAAAGGGGAGAACAATGGTCTGGAAAAGATGGTCAAAGGGGAGAACTCGTATGGCTAGCAAGTACAAAAAACTCCAATAAGTAGTTGTACAGTGTGGCTACCATGCACTATGAGCAACCAAAGTAGGCATATGTCACTGACCATGAACAAAGAAATCGACTATGTGTGGTCAACCTTAAAAACTCATACGACGAGTCACAAATGTCAAAGGAAGGAACAATGGTTTTGGAACTCTAGTTTCCAACTATCAAGTACAAAGACCTTCATTAAGTAGTGGCACGGTGTGGCTATCATGCACAATGACCAACCAAAGTAGGCATATGTCACTGACCATGACCAAATAATTACACTAGGTGTGCTCAACGTTGACAACTCATTGTAAAAGTCACAAATGGTTTGAGGGGGAAAGAGTGGTTTGGAAATTCTAGTTATCGATTAGCACGTAGAAAGACCCTGAATATGTAGTGTCTTGGGCTTGCTCCACTTGTCTTGGGCTTGCTCCACTTGTCCTGGCCTTGCTCCATTTGTCTTGGCCTTGCTCCAGTTGTCTTGGGCTTGCTCCAGTTGTCTTGGGCTTTCACAAGTTATCCTGGACTTGCTCCAGTTGTCCTGGCCTTGCTCCCGTTGTCTTGGCCTTGCTCCAGTTGTCTTGGGCTTGCACCAGCTCTCTTGGACTTGCTCCAGTTCTCTTGGGCTTGCTCCACTTGTCTTGGGATTGCTCCCGGTGTCTTGGGATTGCTCTCATTGTCTTAGCCATGCTCAAGTTGTCTTGTGCTTGCTCCAGTTGTATTCACCTAGCTCCAGTTGTCTTGGCCTTGCTCTAGTTCTCATGGCCTTGCTCGAGTTGCCTTGGGCTTGCTCAAGATGTCTTGGGCTTGCTCCAATTGTCTTGGGCCTGGCCCAGTTGTCTTGGGCTTGGTCGAGTTGTCTTGGGCTTGCTCCAGTTGTTTTGCCTTGCTCTAGTTGTCTTGGGCTTGCTCCGATTGTCTTTCTCTTGCTCTAGTTGTCTTGGACTTGCTCGAGTTGTCTAGGGCTTGCTCCAGTTATCTTGGCCTTGCTCTAGTTGTCTTGGGCTTGTTTTTGTTGTCTTGGGCTTGCTTTAGTTGTCTTCAGCTTGCTCTAGTTCTCTTGGGATTTCTCCAATAATCTTGGCCTTGCACCTCTTGTCTTGGGCTTGCTCCAAATGTCTTGGCCTTGCTCCACTTGTCCTGGGCTTGATCTAGTTGTCTTGGCCTTGCTCCAGTTATCTTTGCCTTGCTCCAGTTGTCTTGGCCTTGCTCCAGTTGTCTTGTCATTGCTCCTGTTGTCGTGGACTTGCTACAGTTGTCTTGGCCATGCTCCAGTTGTCTTGGGCTTGCTCCAGCTGTCTTGGGCTTGCTCCAGTTGACTTGAGCTTGCTCCAATTGCATTGGGCTTGCTCCTATTGTCTTGGACTTGCTCTAGTTGTCTTGGCCTTGCTCTAGCTATCTTAGCTTTCCTCCTATTGTCTTGGGCTTCCTCTTGCTGTCTTGGCCTTGCTCCAGTTGTCTTTGGCTTGCTTCAGTTCTCTTGGCCTTGCTCCAGTTCTATTGGGCTTGCTCCAGTTCTCTTGTGCTTGCTCCAATTGTCTTGGGCATGCTCCAGTGGTCTTGGGCTTGCTCTAGTTGTCTTTGCCGTGCTCAAGTTGTCTTGTGCTTGCTCCAGTTGTCCTGGCCTAGATCCAGTTATCTTGGGCTTGCTCAAAATCGGAACAACTGCGTTCAACTCCACACAATGCTGTACAACTCCCTGCAACTCGGTACAACCCCCTACAACTCCTTTCAGCTTCCTTTAACTCTGCAAGACTCCCTAAAACTCTGCACGACTCTTGGGCTTGCTCCCGTTGTCTTAGCCTTGCTCTAGTTGTCTTGTTCTTGCTTCAGTTCTCTTGGCCTTGCTCTTGTTGTCTTGGGCTTGCTCCAGTTGTCTTGGACTTGCGCCAGTTGTCTTGGTCTTGCAAAGGTTGTCTTGGGCTTACTGAAGATGTATTGACCTTGCTCGAGTTGTCTTGGGCTTTATCCAGTTGTCCTGGCCTTGATCTAGTTGTCTTTGCCTTGCTACAGGTGTCTTGACATTGCTCCAGTAGTCTTGTAATCTCCAAATGTCATCGCCTTGCTCCAGTTGTCTTGGTCTTGCTCATGTTGTCTTGGCCATGCTCCAGTTGTATTGGCCTTGATCCAGTTGTCTTGGGCTTGCTCTAGTTTTCTTGGGTTTGCTCCAGTTGTCCTGGCCTTGCTCCAGTTGTCCTGGCCTTGCTCCCATTGTGTTGGCCTTGCTCTAGTTGTCTTGGGGTTGCTCCCGTTCTCTTGGGCTTGCTCCAGTTGTCTTGGGCTTGCTCCAGTTGTCTTGGGCTTGCTCCAGTTTTCTTGGCAATGCTCAAGTTGTCTTGTGTTTGCTCAACTCGTCTTGGCCTAGCTCCGGTTGGATTGGGTTTGCTTCAGTTGTCTTGGGCTTTCTACAGTTGTCTTGGGCTTGTTCCAGTTGTCGTGGCCTTGTTCATGTTGTCTAAGGCTCGCTCCAGTTGTCTTGGGCCTGGCCCAGTTGTCTTGCAATTGCTCCAGTTGTTTTGGCTTTGGTCAAGTTGTCTTTGCCTTACTCCAGTTGTTGTGGTATTGATCGAGTTGTCTTGGGCTTGCTCCAGTTGTCTTGGGCCTGCTCCAATTGTCTTGGGCCTGGTGCATTTGTCTTGGACTTGCTACAGCTGTCTTGGGCTTGCTCCAGTTGTCTTCGCCTTGCTCCAGTTGTCTTGGGCTTGCTCCGGTTGTCTTGGCTTGCTCCAATAGTCTTGGCCTTGCTCCAGTTGGCTTGGGCTTGCTCCAGTTGTCTTGGCCTTGCTTCAATTGTTTTGGGCTTGCTTCAGTTGTCATGGCCTTGCTCCAGCTGTCTTGGGCTTGCTCCTACTGTCATGGGCTTGCTCCAATTGTCTTGGCCTTGCACCACTTGTCTTGGGCTTACTCCAGATGTATTGGCCTTGCTCCAGATTTCTTGGGCTTGATCCAGTTGTGTTGGCCTTGCTCCAGTTGTCTTGGCATTGCTCCAGTTGTCTAGGCCTTGCTCTTGTTATTTTGGCATTGTTCCAGTTGTCGTGGGCTTGCTCTAGCTGTCTTGGCCATGCTCCTGTTGTCTTGGGCTTGCTCTAGTTGTCTTGGGCTTGCTCCAGCTGTTTTGGGCTTGCTCGAGTTGTCTTGGGCTTGCTCCAGTTGTATTGGGCTTGCTCTAGTTGTCTTGTCCTTGCTCTAGTTGTCTTGGCTTTGCTCGAATTGTCATGGGCTTGCTCCAGCTGTCTTGGCCTTGCTCCGGTTGCCCTGATGTTGCTCCCGCAGTCTTGGCCTTGCTCCAGTTGTCTTTGGCTTGCTTCAGTTCTCTTGGCCTTGCTCCAGCTCTCTTGGGCTTGCTCCAGTTCTCTTGGGCTTGCTCGAG
The DNA here is from genome assembly GCA_023375785.1 of Penium margaritaceum. Taxonomy (NCBI): domain Eukaryota; kingdom Viridiplantae; phylum Streptophyta; class Zygnematophyceae; order Desmidiales; family Peniaceae; genus Penium; species Penium margaritaceum. The sequence goes on along the minus strand of SZWC01012937.1, from coordinate 75,799 downwards.
TTGTCTGGGGTTTGCTCCTGTTGTCTTAGGCTTGCTTGAGTCGTCTTGGCAATGCTCAAGTTGTCGTGGGCTTGCTCCAGTTGTCTTGGCCTAGCTCCAGTTGTCTTGGGCTTGTTCAAAATATGAACAACTGCGTTCAACTCCATAGAATGCTGCACAACCTCGTATAGCTCTTTACAACCCCATACAACTCCTCTCAACTTCCTACGACTCCACAAGACTCCCAAAACTAAGCACGACTTCTGGGATTGCTCCAGTTGTCTTGGCCTTGCTCTAGTAGTCTTGGCTTTGCTCCAGTAGTCATGTGATTGCCCCATTCATCTTGGCCTTGCTCTAGTTGTCTTGGCCTTGCTCGTGTTCTCTTGGTGTTGCTCAAGTTGTCCTGGACTTGATCCAGTTGTCTTCGGCTTGCACTAGTTGTCTTGGGCTTGCTCCAGTTGTCGTGGACTTGCTTGAGTTGTCCTTGCCTTGCTCCACTTGTCCTAGCCTTGCTCCCATTGTATTGGCCATTGTCCAATTGTGTTGTGCTTGCTCCAGTTCTCTTGGGCTTGCTCCAGTTGTCTTAGGCTTACTACAGTTGTCTTGGGCTTGCTCCAGTTGTCTTGACCATGCCCAATTTAACTTGTGCTTGCTCCAGTCATTTTGGCCTAGCTCCGAATGGCTTGGGCTTTCTTCAGTTGTCTTGGGTTTCTTCAGTTGTCTTGGGCTTGTTCCAGTTGTCTTAGCCTAGCTCAAGTTGTCTTGGGCTCGCTGCAGTTGTCTTGAGCTTGGCCCAGTGGTCTTGGGCTTGCTCTAGTTATCTTGGATTTGCTCCTGTTCTCTATGCCTTGGTCTAGTTTTCGTGGCCTTGTTCCAGTTGTCTTGGGCTTGATCCAGTTATCTTGGGCTTGCTCCTGCTGTCTTGGGCCTAGCATATTTGTCTTGGACTTGCTCTTGTTGTCCTGGGCTTTCTCCAGTTATTTTTGCCTTGCCCCAGTTTTCTTGGGCTTGCTCCAGTTGTCTTAGGCTTACTCCAGTTGTCTTGGCCTTGGTCGAGTTGTCTTAGGCTTGCTCCAGTTGTCTTGGGCTTCATTCAGTTGGCTTGGCCTTGCTCCAGTTGTCTTGGGCTTGCTTCAGTTGTCTTTGGCTTGCTCCAATTGTCTTGGCCTTGCACAAGTTGTCTTGGGCTTGCTCCAGATGTCTTGTCCTCGCTCCCGTTGCCTTGGGCTTGCTCCAGTTGTCTTGGGCTTGATCCAGTTGTCTTTGTCTTGCTCAAGCTGTCTCGGGCTTGCTTCAGTTGTCTTGGCCTTGCTCCAGTTGTACTGGGCTTGCTCCAGTTGTCTTGGGATTGCTCCGGTTGTCTTGGGCTTGCTTCAGTTGTTTTGTAAGAGGTATACAGAGTTGTACTGAGTTGTACAGAACTGTACAGAACTTAATGGAGCTGTATAGAATGTTAAAGAGTTACACAGGGATGTACAGAGGATTAGGGAGTTGTAAGGAGAAGTACGAAGCTGTACAAAGTTGTACAAAGTTGTATAGAGTTATACAGAGATATACGGACTTGTATGGGGTCGTACAGAGTCAAAGGGAGCTCTACGGAGTTGTAGGGGTTTTGTACGGAGATGAGCAGAGTTGTGGAGAGTTGTACAGAGCTGTACGGAGCTGTACAGAGTTGTACATAATTGTACGGATTTGTATAAAGTTGTATAAGTATTGTACAGAGTAGTATGGAGTTGTACGGAGTCGTAGGGAGTTTTACAGAGTTGTACAAATTTGTATGGAGTTGTGCACAACTGTAAAGTATTGTACAGAGTTTTATGGAGTTTTACGGAGATGTACGGAGTTGTACGGAGTTATACAAAGCTATAAGGCGTTATATGTACTTTTACTTAGTTGTAAAGAGGTGTACGGAGTTGTACGAAGTTATATCGAGTTGTAGCGAGTTGTACAGGGTTGTACGGAGTTGTACGTAGTTATACAAAGTTGTATGGAGTTGTACGGAGCTGGAAGCAGTTGTATAGAGTGTTCCGAGCTGTACGGAGCTGTGCATAGTTGTACGGAGTTGTGCGAAACTGTACAAAGTTGTACGGATTTGTAGCAAGTTGCAGAGAGTGATATGGAGTTGTGCAGAGTTGTACGGAGTTGTATGGAGGTGTACGGAAATGGCCAGAGTTGTAGGAAGTTGTACAGAGTTGTAAAGAGTTGTACAGAGCTGTACAGAGTTGTAGGATATTGTACAGAGTTATAGTGATATATACAGAGCTGTACGGAGTTGTACAGAGTTGTAAGGAGCTATACCAAGTTGTATGTAGTAGCATGGGATTGTACGGAGCCGTACGGAGTTGTATGGATCTGTACAGAGCTGTACGGAGCTGTACGGAGTTGTATGCAGTTGTAGCAAACTGTTCTGTGTTCTACGGAGTTGTACGGGGTTGAACAAGGTTTCAGGGAGTCGTGCGGAGTCCTAGGGGGTGGAGAGAGGTTGTAGGGGGTTGTAGGCAGGTGTACGGAGTTATATGGACTTGTACTAAATTGTATGGAGTTGAACACAGCTGTTCGGATTTGTAGCAAGTTAAAGAAATATTGTACAGGGTAGTGTGGAAGTGTGCGGAGTTGTATGGACTTGTACGGAGCTCTACGGAGCCATACGGAGTTGTGCGGAGTTGTACAAGTTGGCTCTAGTGGGTGTGGAGGCACCCTCAAGGATGCCTAGCTCTCACTGATTCACACTACCAGGGTTTGGGCAGCCAATGGACACCTATGGTGAAGAGTGTGGAGCACAAGGATCACGGGCAAGAGTGGGCAGAACACGTCGCATTCAGTAGATCTGAATCCAAACACGTTTTGGTTACTCAGCATAGTGCGTTTACATCAGATTCCTATAGCCTGGGATCTTAGCTTTCCAACGCATCCAAGCACGCCCGAATCGGAGCAGTAGAGCCCCTGCTACAGCCATCGAAGTAACCCTTGGTGGAGCCGAGCCGCCCACCATGCCCACGAACGGGAGTGACGGGAGGAGCTTCAACGGTGGCCTGTCAAAGCGCCCTTCCTGTCACTCCAACGTGGGGAGGGGCTTGCCTTGGTCCAGGGGACCATCCACACTCATTCGTTCATGGACCATGTGCCTTTGGAGCCCATTGGAGACGAACCAGGATCACTGGCGGTGGATTATCCCGCCATCTATGGCGGGTTCCAGATTCCACACGCCCAAGACCCGATTTTCGGGCTAGACTAACTTTCTGAATACTCACTCAAATCGAGCGATTCAAAGCTGGATCCTGCATGGAAAAATCCAAGGAATCCAAATCTAAAGTTAGATCAGGTGTTCTACCACTCATTAGTGGTCTAATCAGGGAATACGATCAACGGTCACTCATGGCAAGGGGCACACCATGTCAACAATCTCCCCCTTGCACCGCAGCCTTGATGCCATGTCCTTTGAACCTGTAGCATTTTAAACTTCACAGCGCAGACCAAGCTCGCTGCAGCTCACGTTGTGCCTGTCCTTGGGCTGTGCCTTGGTCATGGCATCGGCGAGCATGCGCTTAGTGCCACAATGCACAGTAGCTGCATCTCCCTTTGCCACCAAGTCTCACGCGTGGTGATGACGGGTCTCGATGTGCTTGGTCCTCCTATGCAGCACTGGGTTCTGGGTGAGGCTGATGGCACTAGTGCTGTCAACGTTGAGTACCGTCGGCTTCCTTTGCGGCACGCCAATCTCTTTTAGCAGTCCCCTCAGCCACACCACCGCCTTAGCGACTTCCGCGAGTGGGATGTACCCGGCTTCGGTGCTGGACAGTGCAACACTGTCCTACTTCTTGCTTTCCCATGAAACCGCTGCACCACCCAGCACAAACACGTACCCCGATGTTGATTTTCTGTCATCCACATCACCAGCCCTGTCGGCATCCGAGTACCCGACCAACTCGAGGGAGTCATCACGCGCTCCCCCTCCAAACACGAGTCGCGACTGTTTTGTGGCTTTGAGATAGCGGAGGATCCGCTTCACCGCTTGCCAATGCAGCGGCCCGGGGTCAGCGACATAGCGGCTCACTTGGCCCTCCGCGAAGGCTAGGTCGGGCCGCGTTACCACCATGGCGTACATGATGCTCTTCACCGCGGACTGGTATGGCACACCTGCCATCTCCTCCTTCTCTTCATCCGTGCTTGGTCCCATGGCTTAGCTCACATGTGGTGGTCATGGGTCTGCCAATGGGGTTGCACTCCTCCATGTTGTAGCGGCGGAGCACCTCTTGCACGTACTTTGCTTGTCCCATTTCCAGCGTGCGTGTTCTGCGGTCCCTCTTGATGGCGACGCCGAGGTAGTACTGGAGCTTGCCCATGTCAGTCATTTTGAACTGTCCGCCCAGCTGCCGCTTCAGGTTCACCAACTCCTCCATGTCCGATTACACAAGGATGAGGTCATCCACGATCTGGTGCAACCCCGGCTGCTTTTGCACGTACACGCTTTGATCCGCCTTGCAGCACTTGAAGCTAGGCTCGGCCATGAAGCCGTCCATTTTCAGGTACCACATGAGTGGCACTTGTTTCAGTCCGTAGAGCGCCTTGTGAAGCCGGCACACCTTCCCCGGCGGCGCGTCCACCCCCTCCGGCACCTCCATAAGGACCTCCTTGTCTAGGTTGCCGTTGAGAAACGCGGTTTTCACGTCCAGTTGGTGGACTTCGTAGTCGCATGCCGCCGCCACTGAGAGGATGGAGCGGGTGGAGGCGAACTTCGCCACCGGTGCAAAGGTTTCTTCGTAGTGTTCACCTTTTCGTTGGGCGTACCCCTTTGCCACCAGCTGCGCCTTGTACTGCTCCACCTTCCCCTCCTTGGTGAGCTTCTTCTTGAAGATCCACTTGGAGCCGATGATTTGTGCGCCCTCTGGTCTGTCAATCAGCTGCCAAGTGCCGTTCTCTTTGTGGGAAGCAAGCTCATATTTTATGGCTCCCTCCCACTCAGCCCCATCCTTCTACTGCAACACCTTCTTGACGGTCTCAGGTTCCTCTTGCGCAAAGAACGCTCGAGCAAACCCAGTCCAAGTGCCCTGCACGGCATCGTACCGTTTTGCCATCCTCCTTGCGCGTCCGCTTCTCTGGGGATGGTGCTGCTGAGGCTGCTGCTGCTGCCCTCTCGCGGCGCCACTTACACCGCTGACCTGCTCTCCCTCTCTCGGGGACCGTGGAGATGTGGACTCACTCCCCGCCTCCTCGTTCAGCTCCACTGTTGCCGGTGCTCCAGACTCATCGTCCGACCCGGCTGAATGCAAATCAGCCGCTCCCCCATCCACCGGATGGTTATTGCCGGTTGGAGCCGATGGGACGTCACCCTCTTTTACGTCCTCCGGCGTCTCCCCCTCGAGGAGGGGCAGCCACTCCCCCCGCTTGGAGAGACCCGCGTCCTTGTCTGTCCAGTGACTCTCCTCATCAAACGTGACGTTGTGACTCTTCACGATGTGCTGCCTCCGCGGGTCGAAGAGCCGGTTCGCCTTGCTCTCGCTCTCGTACCCGACAAAGATGCACCGGCGAGTCCGCGGGTCCAGCTTGCCCCACCCCTCCCGTCCCTGCACAACAGCATGTGCAACGCAACCAAACGTGCAGAAGTGTGCCACAGTTGGCTTCCTCCCGCTCCAGACTTCTTGTGGCGTCTTCCACACCTTGGACTCCGCGTCCTTTAGCGGCTTCGTCGGTGTCAGGTTCATGATATACGCCGCTGTCCGTGCCGCCTCGCCCCAGTACCGCTGCGCGAGGCTGGCATCGCTCAACATGGAACGGACCATGTTGAGGATTGTGCGGTTTGGCCTCTCGGCGACGCCATTCTGCTTTAGAGAGTGTGGCATAGTTTTCTGTCACGCAACCCCCTTGCTCTTCATTCATGCCGAGCAACCCTTGTACTCGCCACCATTGTCGCTCCGGAACGCTTTCACCTTCAACTCCGTCTTTTGCTCCACAGCCGCCACAAATTCCTGCATGTAAGACAAGACATCACTCTTCCTCTTGATGATGTAGAGGTAGAGCTTGTGGCTGTGGTTGTCGATGAAGGTGATCAAGTAGCGTGCCCCACCAATGGAGGGCTCGAACGGTCTGCATACATCCGTGTGCACCACCTCCAACTTTGTCAATGCACGCGTTCCTTTGCCGTCAAACGGCTGCCGTGTTGCCTTAGCCACCACGCATGGCTTGCACACGGCATTCTTGGCTTCATCGAGGCCCTTGACCTCAAGGCCCCGCACCACGTCCTTCTTCGCCATGTCCCTCACAGTTGAGGGAGCGATGTGACATAGGCGGCGGTGCCATAGGTCCAGATTTCCTTTATCCTTTGTCACGAGGTTGACGGCATCAGTCCTTACCGCATCGGCAAGGACCTTGGTGCGAAGAAGGTACAAGTCCTCCTGCCTCTTGCCACGCTCAATCACCTTGCCATCCCCCTCCTTCCGGATGATGGCCTCCTTCTTGTTGAAGAGTACCTGGAGCCCCTTGTCGGTAAGGCGGCTCATTGACAACAGGTTTGCCCCAAAGTTGGGCATGTGGAGCATGTCGTAGATGGTGCACGAAATGATTTTCCCGTTCACCACCGACTTAATGCGAACATTGCCTTCGCCTGCGGCCAACTCTGTTTTGCCATTGGCCACTGTCATGCGCCGCTCGGTGGCGCCATAGGTGACAAATGCCGCCCGGTTGCATTGTGTGTGGCGGCCTGATCTGGAGTCAATCACAGTGACTTTCGGATCTGTCAAGTCGGTAGACTACCTGGCCATCATGGCTTGGGTGTCCTTCTTCCCACCCTTCCCGGGCTGGTCCGACTTCTTGTTGGGGCAGTTGAGTGCATAGTGGCCCTGTTTGCCACAGTTGTAGCACTCCCCTTTGTTGTCACCTTTCTTGGTACCCTAGTTAGCACCCTTCCCCTTCTTGCCTCCCCCTCCACCTTGAGGACGGACGGCATAGGCTGAACTTAACATTGCCCCGCTTTCTCTCCCACCACGCCGCATCCATTCGTTGCGGACGTACTCAGCCACCTTCGGGTACTTCGGCTAATCGGCAGACCAGCCGCCTAGGACGGTGATCATGGGACTCCAACTGTCCGGCAAGGCCAGAAGGAGGATCATAGCTTGCACCTGAGGGTCGACCTTCCATCCAGTGGCTACGCACTCAGCAGTAACGGACTCAATCTGCTGTAGGATCTCCATGATGTCGTCGCCTTCGTTGGCCTAGAGGGTGACGAGCCTTTTGAAGACGAAGAGCTGGTTAGCAAGGTTGGTGGACTGGTAGATGGTGCACAGTTTCTTCCAAGCCTCCGTGGCCTCTGTGCATCCATGAAACAGTGCACGCTGCGGCGGAGCAAGCGCTAACACCAACAATGCAAGCACTTTCTTGTTGCACTTCTTGTACTTGTCCATTTCCTCCGGCGTCGCGGTATCCGGAGGCGCGGTCTCTGCACCGTTGACCAGCTCAAGCAGACACTTGTCATCAAGGTAGACCTCAAACTGCCACCTCCACAAGGGGAAGCCGTTCCCATTAAACTTGGAGACCGTGCCGATGCTCTCTTACTCGATCGTTGCCATGGCGTGCGGCGGTAGCGTGGAGCTTGAAGAGCTAAGGTCCGTCTAGGCACGTGGGCCCATAATCCTTTGTTGGCTCTAGTGGGTGTGGAGGCACCCTCAAGGATGCCTAGCTCTCACTGATTCACGCTACCAAGGTTTGGGCAGCCAATGGACACCAATGATGAAGAGTGTGGAGCACAAGGATCACGGGCAAGAGTGGGCAGAACACGTCGCATTCAGTAGATCTGAATCAAAACACATTTTGGTTATTTAGCATAGTGATTGTACATCAGATTCTTATAGCCTGTGATCTTAGCTTTCCAACGCATCCAAGGACGCCCAAATCGGAGTAGTAGAGCCCCTGTTACGACCGTCGAAGTAACCCTTGGTGGAGCCGAGCCACCCACCATGCCCACGAACGGGAGTGACGGGAGGCGCTTCGACAGTGGCCTGTCGAAGTGCCCTTCCTGTCATTCCAACGTCGGGAGGGGCTTGCCTTGGTCCAGGAGACCATCCACATTCATTCCTTCATGACCCATGTGCATTTGGAGCCCATTGTAGACGAACTAGGGTCACTGGCGGTGGATTATCCCGCCATCTATGGCAGGTTCCAGATTCCACACGCCCAATACCCGATTTTTGGGCTAGACTAACTTTCTGAATAATCACTCCAATCGAGCAATTCAAAGCTCGATCCTGCATGGAAAAATCCAAGGAATCCAAATCTAAAGTCAGATCAGATGTTCGACCACTCCTCAGTGGTCAAACGAGGGAATACAATCAACGGTTACTCATGGCAAGAGGAACACCATGTCAACCGTACAGAGTTGTACGGAGTTTTACATAATTGTTTGGAGTTGAACGGAATTGTACGGACTTGTACGGAGCTATATGGAGCTAAACAAAGTTGTAGAAATTTGTGCGTAGTTGTACAGAGTTTTACGGAGTCCTACAGAGTTGTACAGAGGTATACAGAGTTGTACATAGTTGTACATAGTTCTACAGAGTTGTAGCGAGTTGTAGCAAGTTGTAAGGAGCTGTACGGAGTTATAAGGAGATGTACGGAGTTATACGGGGTTGTAAAGAGTTGTGCGGAGTCGTACGGAGTTTACGGAGCAATACGGAGCTGAAGAAATCTGTAAGGAGTCACGCAAAGTTGTACAGAGCTGTACGGGGTTGTTTGGAGTTGTACAGATCTGTACGGAGCTGTACAGAGGTAGGCAGAGTTGTACAGATTTCAACAGAGTTGAGCAGAGTTGTACAGGGTGTCAGGCGGGGATCCACCGCATCTCCGCTGAGGAGAAGATGGATCCGCGGAGGGGAAATCACTGGTTCTCACAGATTCGCGGAACGAGGCTTTCGCGGCCAGAGGTCCGCGGAGAAGAACAAAAGGGGGACCGCGGAGTACCGGAGAACGCGCAAGGCATGCTGGCTCCCGCAATGAGATTCGGTAGAGCGTGGGGTGGCGCCGAATCCACCAGTGGTGAAGGAAAGAGGCGGGAGAGCTGCCGCCAGGAAGCAGGAATTGACGATGATCTATCAACGGCTAGGAGTGGCTGCGGAGAAGCCAAGACGGGCGGGACAGCAGGGTGAGAATCTGCGGTGAGAAGGGAACATGAGCCGAGCCGCGGAGAAGATGGAGCGCCGGACGTGCAGAAACACACGACGCCAGGACCAGAGGTCAGGCAGGAGCTCGACCAATGAGGGCTCAAGAGGGGCAGCGGTAATCAAGGAAGAGACCGGGAGGACGCACCGCACAAAGACGAAGATTCAAGGAAGAACACAAGATCGTGAGTGTCCAAGCCGCAGACTAGAGGAAGATGTAGTAGTAGAACACGGAAATGTAGAAGTGAGGTGTGTGCGTGTCAAGGACGAGACCCGCGGTGTGTGTAGCGCATCGCGCGGAGTCCAAGAAAGGGAAGAGAGTGATGGAAGGTGTCTGAGAGGGCTGGCTTTGATAGATATAAAGTAGTGGTGTAGCGGAGGGACTAGTGTGATCTGTAATCCGACCAATGACCAGAGAAGTTTACTCCCTGTCTGATCTTGTGCAATTTGAGTTAAGGCAAGCATACTTCCCTTTCATGAGCCCAAGAGTCCTGACCTGTCGGGAACCTAACTGCCTCCCTCTGCCTCATTAATCCGCGCAAGTGATAGTTTGGTTCACACACGCATCATTCTCTAAGATCCGCACCCAATTGAGGGAGTTGCAGCAGTGCTCTCCGCCGAGTTGTTCCGCGAAGGACAGATACTTATCTTCCGGGTGTGCGTGGAGCATACTGCTCAGTCCATCCTACTCCTGAGAACAACAAAAGATTCCGCTGAGTGCTGTCATCACCAGGGAACCTGAGTTGGGCGAAGGGTGCTGTCGGCGACTCCGCGACCTTGCACACGACCGCAGAACGGGGTTCCGCGGGCAAAGGAGTCAGAGGCCACGAGGTGGCGGACTCTCGTGCTGGCAAGGAGGGAGCCGCGGAGCACTACCCACAAGAAGGACCCCGAAGGTGTGAAGCATCCGCGGAAGACCAAGAGAAGTAGCGGAGGAGTGGCCAGCGAGTGTTGCCCAGAACCGCAGAACGGCAAGATCGTGGAGCAGACCAAACGCGGAGTTAGGGAGAGCAGAAGTAACATCGTGCGTGGCAAAATTAGAAGTATCAGTGTCATGGTGCGGCGAGCGTGGACAGTTCTTTGCTCTTTGCTAGCAGAACTGCACGAGCCTTCAGATTCAGTCATATATGTCGGTAGCCAGTTTTGTGTATCAGGATACGCGGAGGCGGCATCAGCAGCATTTGCAGCAAGCTTCCATACGCCAATTCTTGCTGCGGCGTGCGGCCACACAGGCGGGCAGTAGGGAGACCTCGCCCACACCCTCTCGCACGCCTGTCAGTTCATCGCCGGGCGCGGACCCATTGGGACAGCACCGAAGAGTCACCGAGTGGCTAGAACAGCTATACTGGCAGCGTATCATGAACGCGCTGCAGGACCGCGTGGAGGTGGAGAGCGTACACAGCCAAGAGGTGCGCGGAACCCACCAGCTCAAGGCCAACGACTCTATGGAGCACAGGTGGTTTTCCAATGCGCCACCGCCAGCAGACAAACTCTCCGAGACCGGAAGGTCACTGGCATATCAATGACCAATTTATGAGAGGCGCGGCGGAATGCAGCAGGCATGGGCAGCAGAGGAGGAACACCTGCCATCCGCGCCCCTAGCAGGGATGGAAACCTCCTCGCCTCCGCTTGTCTCCAGAGAGCCAACCTTCGGGGTGGCCCACCGCCACCAAGCGCAGTTGGGATGTATGCCCGCAGAGCGCTCACCTTGGACAAAGGGAGAAAGGGGGATGAGATAGCCTCTGCAGGAAGTATGCACCAAACAGCCGGGCGGGTCACCTGTGATGCCGGAGACGAGGCAGCAGCACCACCCACCCGCAGCAGAACACGCGGAGGGGGGTCGGATAGCCGGGGTTGGACTATCCAACGCGATGGAAGGAGTATCCTTACAGGTGAATCCACAGTTGACTGCTGCGGTCACCCCAGCAACACCAAGCGTGAGGGCAACGGCGAGCCACAACCCACAATTCACTGGATGGCAAGGAACACCGCAGGGGGAACAGAGAGGGGGCATGGTGCACCAACCCCCTTGATTCCGCAGCCATCCCACGCGACCCAACAGTCACTCACAGGGCCCAGGCCACAGCTCAACCCAGCATTGCAAGGGACTCTGCCGTACGCGGGGCCTGCAAAGATCTCTTCTACCACAGCTCCACCAGGTTGGATGATGATGGGCACCTGGGCCACGCCCTCAGCGACGGGAGTGCCACCGCAGGAACCTATGCAGCAGATACAGTCACAGCAACCACCGGCCCCTACGACGTCGCAACTAGTGCCCGTGGCGGTTGGACACCCAGTCTATCACCAGCAACCGATGGGTACCGCGCCAGCTGGGATTGCGGCCCATCCAGCACTACATACCAGCCAGGTGCAGACGATGGCACCCTACTCCACCTACCCTGCTCTCCCGCCGAATACAACGACCACCATGGCCCCTGCGGCATCTACCGCCACCCCGCTCCACCACTCTGCAGTGTCACACCCTCTACCTCAGGGCTACTGGTTGCCAGGACCTACGGTCCCCGCCGCCCGAACACACAAGCTCCGCCCCTTGGGACTACATTCTACTCCGCACCCTACGTGATGCAGGCCACCCCTGCGACTCACTACTTTGCTCTTCCAGCGACAGCCCCAATGAGCAACCCCACACCTGCACCCCAGGGGCAGCCAGAAACTAGTCACGTGAGCTATTCGGCGGTCACAACCTCGCACCCCAACCCCCCTTTTCCAGCCTCGTCCCCGTTCCTCGCGGTGACATCCATGGCCAACCGGAACACTGCAGTACGCACGCGCACAACCCGCTAACATTCCGCGGTTAGAGATCTTCAAGGGAACCCCTGAAGAGGACCCATGGACATGGTTGAAGCAGATAACGATACATGCCAGCATAGGACGTATCCCACCAGACCTTTGCCTGGCCACCGCGGAGCTCCATCTTCAGGGTGCTGTGGAGGACTGGTACAATGCTCGAGCGTCGTTCAAATCCTTCGAGGATTTTGGCAATACGCTGATTGAGCGCTTCAAGCGGCTGACCAAGGAAGAAGCACTCCGCAAAATCGAAAAGGAGGTTATGCGGAAGGACACCAACATCCAAAGGTTTTAGGATCAGTTCCTCACTTGGGCATCAATTGCAAAGAACCCTCAAGGGGAAGGACTGCCGCTGTGGGTCCTCCTTCAAAATCTCATCCGCACACTTCCGGATGAGATCAGCAGTCTGATGATCCCTGAGCGCTACCAATCACTGCAGGATGCGGTGTAGGACGCCACAGCCATTTCTACACGACAACGGTCAATGCGGCAGCACCAGGGTGGAGATTCTCATACTCTAGCACCAACAACACAGGCCTCCCAACCCAAGCCTAAGGCATGCTACACCTGCCAGAGCCTGGAGCACATCGCTTGAGACTGTCCGCGAAAAAGACAGGGTGTTTTGCGAACTGATCCTATGTAGTAGGACCCTATGGAGCAGCAGTGGCAGCAAAATTATAATCAACCATGGCAGGATCAGCAGCCTCAGCAGCAAACGCAAGCTGGGCGGCAGGCACCGGATCATCAAACCCAGACTGCCCCGGGAGGGTAGGGCATTCTGCCCAACCCACAAGCACCAGCAAACTCCACAAGCGGAGCGCGCAATGTCAAGCTGGGGCTGCCAATGGCGAAGGACGAGAGTACAGAGTTGCCCCCCACCGCAGCGGAGACCACTCTCATTACACGAGCCCAAGAATTGGGCTTGCGCGGTTGGGATCTACTGATGACAGCCAGAGTACAGGAAGATATGCGGCGCAAGGCAGAGGCCGCGGAGGAACGATTCCAAGAGGCAATTGCTAAACATACCGTCATGCCGGAGAAACGACGGCAGACAAAACCACCACCCGCACCGGAGAAGTATCCTGCCTCATCTTTGCCGGCACCAACAGGAGCTCTAGCAGCCGCGGAGGGAAGCACTGATCCCATCCAACGTCTATTTACCACTCCCATCGCACAAGTCAACTTCTTTGAGTTCCTCCGCATTCACCCAGAGGTCGCACCGCGATTGAAGGACGAGTTCTCCAGAGCCAATCAACGCCTCCAAGCTGTGGGCATCTCCCTTAGCTGCACCGCGCCTACCACGGGCACACAGAATACCCGGCGTGCGGTGCCTGACACTTTGCTCGCACTGCGCCTTGCAGAAGAAGAGTGGGGATGGACACTGCAGCCCCTGGAACCACCGCGTCGGGATGACAACCATTACGAGGTCGCCTGCTGCATGGTTTGGATATGTGGAAGGAAGTTCCTGGCCATAATTGACACAGGGGCCACTCACACCACTGTGGCGTTCCGCGTCCTTCTAGTGGTCGGATGGACAGACCACATCCTCCTTACCCGACGCCTGTTTACCAACTTAGCGGGCGGAATGGACTATGGAGATGGGGAGGTTCATGGCCTACCCATACAGGTGGGATCTCTTCACGAACCAGTGAATGTCCAAGTCACGCGGGCCAGGACAAACGATGTACTCCTGGGCATGGATTACTTGGTACCGCGACGGGCCAACCTTCCTTCTCCCTCGGAATCATGCAACTCAGCTCGGCATCTGGGGACGACGCGTTTTGCTCCATTACCATCGGAAACAGGGAAGCGGTACCTGGGACTGGTGGCGAATCCTTCTCCCTCCTGGATGCCGCGGCAGAGGACTCTCAAGTTCGTACAAGTAGGTTCCCATCCATCACAGCTGACATGCTTGGCGCGGAACAGGTCACAACAGGAGAATGGCAGGAACTTGCGGGGGAGTCAAGCGAGCCCGGAGTGCAAACCAACCTCCTGAGACTGTGGCAGAGGGGACAACGAGTCCTAGGAGATGGCCATCAACTCAAAGAAGAAGAGGAATTCTACCCACTCCGCGAACAAGCACCATCACCACCATTGCGATGGGATCATATGCTCCACTCACAACTTTTGTCCGCACAAAAGCAGGACTTCTGTGATCTGCTGGACGCATTCGCGGACATCTTCGCTTGTTCTGCGGTTGCCCTGGGGGCCGTGGAAGCCTTCCATGTCATTTCCACGGGGGACTCCGCGCCCAGAAAACAGAAGGTGCGGCGCATCCTTCTGGAGCAGGAGAAGATCATCACAGAGGGGCTTGCGGAGCTCAAGGCGCAGGGGGTGACTGCCCCAATTGCCAGTCCCTGGCGTGCCAACTTGGTCATAGTTGGGAAGTCCGACGGGTCCAAGCAATTATGCGTTGACTTCCGCTATCTCAACCGTGTGACCGAGGAAGATGCGTACCCCATGCCTCTGATTGTCGACATACAAGAGCGCCAGCAGGGTCGCGGATGGTTCGCAAAGCTTGACGTTAAAGCTGTTAGCTACTGAGCTAACCACCTCCGGCAGAGAAGCCGCAAAACCGAAAAGCTCACAAAGGTTCTTACACCTTCTTCCTTTGCATGTATGTGTCATGCACCCCAAGCTTAATCAGGCATACACTTCACCTTCAAGAGTACTAACGCCTTCGCATTACATCTCAAGAAGAGCTCAAGTCGTCAATACGCAAGAGAGCATCAAGCAAGGGTTGATTGATCAGCATGCAAGACAAGTCCTTTTATAGCTGTCTGTCCAGTCCTAGAACTCAAAAGCACATTCCTGGGAAGTGGCCTGAACCAGCCACGTCACCAATAGACTTGCACTGTGAGCTTGACACATAAGCATCCAAGTGTCAAGGTGACAGACCAACCATGTAGCGTCCAAGANATGTGTCATGCACCCCAAACTTAATCAGGCATACACTTCACCTTCAAGAGTACTAACGCCTTAGCATTACATCTCAAGAAGAGCTCAAGTCGTCAATACGCAAGAGAGCATCAAGCAAGGGTTTATTGATCAGCATGCAAGACAAGTCCTTTTATAGCTGTCTGTCCAGTCCTAGAACTCAAAAGCACATTCTTGGGAAGTGGCCTGAACCAGCCACGTCACCAATAGACTTGCACTGTGAGGTTGACACATAAGCATCCAAGTGTCAAGGTGACAGACCAACCATGTAGCGTCCAAGAAGCTACGGACTTTCTTTCTTGGAAGCTTCCACAACAAACAAGATATGCATGGGGCCAGGATCAAACTCATGACCTCTCACTTGGCCAAATCAACAAAATGGCCAGGGCAACCACTCACCCACATGGTGTACTCACAGGTCATATCTCACAAGAGACAGAGCATAGTTGATTCACGCTACAACGGATCTAGGGGTCATACCTCCACAAGGGGCAGAGCATTCCTGATCCTTCCTACAACACTGAACAAGGGGTAGAAACATTTAACAAATCTCTCCCTTGCACCTTGCGTCAGTGACCATCATCACTCGTCATCACTTGCGTTGACCATGCCGATACCTTGCCTGCCCGCCTGGTGGAGATCCTTGTCCAGTGGCTTTGTAAGCATGTCAGCCCGGTTGAGCTTGGTACCGACATACTCGAGCTCCACTGTCTGCTTGTAGACCAAGTCTCGAGCGTAGTGGTAGCGGATCTCGATGTGCTTTGTGCGCCTCGACAGGACGGGGTTCTTTGACATGTCAATGGCGCTCATGTTGTCAATCTTGATGACCGTCGCCGTTGCCTGTGGTGCCTTCATCTCAGATAGCAAGCTTCGTAGCCACTGCATCTCTTTACACACCTCAGCCAAGGCGATGTACTCAGCTTCAGCTGTTGACAGAGAGACACATTCTTGCTTGCGACTTGCCCAACTGACTGCACCTCCATTCAACATANGGATCTAGGGGTCATACCTCCACAAGGGGCAGAGCATTCCTGATCCGTCCTACAACACTGAACAAGGGGCAGAAACATTTAACAAATCTCTCCCTTGCACCTTGCGTCAGTGACCATCATCATTCGTCATCACTTGCGTTGACCATGCCGATACCTTGCCTGCCCGCCTGGTGGAGATCCTTGTCCAGTGGCTTTGTAAGCATGTCAGCCCGGTTGAGCTTGGTACCGACATACTCGAGCTCCACTGTCTGCTTGTAGACCAAGTCTCGAGCGTAGTGGTAGCGGATCTCGATGTGCTTTGTGCGCCTCGACAGGACGGGGTTCTTTGACATGTCAATGGCGCTCATGTTGTCAATCTTGATGACCGTCGCCGTTGCCTGTGGTGCCTTCATCTCAGATAGCAAGCTTCGTAACCACTGCATCTCTTTACACACCTCAGCCAAGGCGATGTACTCAGCTTCAGCTGTTACAGAGAGACACATTCTTGCTTGCGACTTGCCCAACTGATTGCACCTCCATTCAACATACACACAAAGCCAGAGGTAGATTTTCTGTCATCAATATTCCCTTCCCAATCAGCATCAGTGTAGCACATGAGACGGAGTGATGCGGATCCAGCAATGCCTCCAAACTGGAGGCCTATGTGGCGCATCCCCTGAAGGTAGCGCATGATGCGCTTCACGGCCTGCCAGTGAAGTGGACCGGGACTGGCCACAAACCGACTCACCTGCCCAACAGCATGGGCTATATCTGGTCGGGTGGCGACCATGGCATACATCAAACTGCCCAGCGCAGACTGATATGGGATGCCAAGCATATCAGTTTTCTCCGCTTCGTTGGATGGGGACATGGAGGTGGAGAGTTTGCACTCCGAGCTCATGGGTGTGCTGGCAGGCTTGCAATCTGCCATGTCGTATCGTTTGAGGATGGAGTCGATGTATTTTGTCTGGTTCAGGCTGATTGTACCTGCTGCTCTGTCGCGCTTGATGGCAATTCCAAGATACAAGTCAAGAGGACCCATGTCCTTCATCTCGAATCTGCTACTCAGCTGCCCCTTGAGATCGTCTAGCAGCTGCGTTGAAGAGGAGCATAGAATCAGGTCATCAACGTACAAGGCGACCAACATTGTCCCTTTGTCACTCTCATGCACGTACATGCTGGGATCATTGTCGCAGTGCATGAAGGACTCCTTGGCCATGAACGTGTCCATCTCCTGGTACCAAAGTCTTGGCGCTTGTTTTAGCCCATAGAGTGCCTTCACCAATCTGCACACCTTGCCCTCAGGAGCATCAACCCCCTCCGGAACCTCCATCAATACCTCCTTGTCAAGTTTGCCGTAAAGGAAGGCTGTCTTGACATCCATCTGGTGGACCTCCATGTTCTCGGCAGCAGCAATGGCGAGCATTGACCGGATGGAGGCAAACGTCACAACTGGAGCAAAGGTCTCATCGTACTCTGCGCCAGGCCGTTGGGAGAACCCCTTTGCTACCACCCGTGCCTTGTACTTGTCTATCTTGCCATCCTGTTTCCTTTTTACTTTCAGCACCCACTTGGACCCCACAACGTGAGCCCCGGCAGGTCTGTCCACCAGCACCCATGTCCCATTCTCTTCAATGGAGCTGAGTTCACTGCGAATTGCTTCGTCCCACTCTGCTTTATCAGGCCGAGTGAGTGCCTCTGCGACAGACNCTTTCGTGGAAATCCACGTCTTTGCTGCGGATGACCTTCTTGGCTCCTTGGTCCCACAGTCGATAAGCTTTGTGGGCGGTGTCATAGCCGATGAAAATGCACTTTCGTGCTCTTGCATCGAGCTTTCCAGGGCCCTCACCGGCCTGGACCTTGGCAAACCCGGTGCAACCAAACACCTTGAGATGGGAGGCGTCCGGCTTCTTGCCTGACCATGCTTCTTGAGGCGTCTTCAGCTGCTGTGTCTGCTTCTTCTTGCCTCTCCTTCGCAGAGCTGCTGCAGGTGTGAGGTTCACAAGGTAGGTAGCCGTACGTGCTGCTTCAGCCCAGAACCTAGGAGGAAGCTTGGCGTCAAAGAGCATGCACCTAGTCATGCCTAGGAGCGTCTGGTTCATCCTCTCTGCTACGCCGTTGCTTTGAGGTGAGTAGGGCGTAGTTTTCTGGTGTTCAATGCCCTGTGTCTTGAGCCACTCCCTGCAAGCTTCATACTCTCCCCCGTTGTCCGTCCTGAATGCCTTCACCTTCTTTCCACTCTGTCGCTCAACCATAGCGACAAAGGCCTGCAGATTCTCCTTCACCTCACTTTTCTTTTTGAGAAAGTATATCCAGACTTTGCGGCTGTTGTCGTCGATGCATGTGAGGAAATATCTGCTGCCTCCATTTGACGGTATGCGAAAGGGACCACATACGTCAGAGTGGACAAGATCAAGAGGTGCAAGAGCGCGCGTGCCATTGCGCTTGAACGGTTTCCTTTTCGCCTTGCCTTGAAGACATGGCTCACACATGATCTCTGCTCCCACCACCTCATCACCTAGCTCCATCCCACGCACTAGCTCCTGCTTTCCCATGAGCTCCAATGTGCGATGAGCCACGTGCCCAAAGCGCCTGTGCCAAAGGTTCTTGGAGGATGTGCACAGGCTAGAATGAGCAGCCCCAGTGGCTGCATTTTCTTGTGGTTTTGTTGCCAAATCATCTGTTGCCACTGCTTCCGCTGCTCCAACATGTCCTTCCTCATCTGATTCTGCATCGCTGCTCTCCTCATCATCACTCTCCACCAAAGATTCAGCCGTTGGAGTTGTCGTCTTGGTCTGCAAGACGTAGAGTCCATCGACACGAGGAACCTGTGCGACAACCTTCTTGGCAGAGTAGGAGATGTTGATGTCCTTGGTAGGAACTATCACCGCTTCCTTCTCTGTAAAGACCACTGTCATGCCATGGTCAGTTATTTTAGAGATGGAGAGCAGGTTGGCTGTGAAGGAGGGCAAGTAGACCACTCCCTCTAGCTTGAGGTCGGAATCTCCACCGTTGACACCCACTGTGACGAGCTTGTCACCAATCCCCTCAGCTGCCTCAACCTTGCCGTTGGCGACCTTGAAGTTCTTGTTACATGGAGCAAGAGAGATAAAGTCTCTCTTCTCGTAAGTGGTGTGCTCGTTTGTGCCCGAGTCAAGGCCATAGGCTCCTGGCCTGAGTATCGCCCTCCCTTTGTTGGAGGCACACTCAGCCANCCCTCTAGCTTGAGGTCGGAATCTCCACCGTTGACACCCACTGTGACCAGCTTGTCACCAATCCCCTCAGCTGCCTCAACCTTGCCGTTGGCGACCCTGAAGTTCTTGTTACATGGAGCAAGAGAGATAAAGTCTCTCTTCTCGTAAGTGGTGTGCTCGTTTGTGCCCGAGTCAAGGCCATAGGCTCCTGGCCAGAGTATCGCCCTCCCTTTGTTGGAGGCACAGTCAGCCATCAAGCTTGTGGGATCCTTCCCACCATTTCCCCCTCGCCAGTCATCCCCGTCTCCTCCCTCTTTCTTGGGTGCACGGCACTCTCGAGCCCAGTGTCCAGCCTTGCCACAGTTATGGTTGTTTCCTTGGCGCTTTGTACCCCTTCCATTGTTGCTAGTGCTGTTGTTTCCTCTGAACCCAGAGGAGGAGGTATTGCGGAAGGTGCCACTGCTCCATGAGGCAAAGACAGCTATGTTTGCTTCACTACTGCTACGATGCATGGCTTCATTCCGCACATACTCAGAGACGGTGGTGTAGGAAACTAGATCTTCAGTCCACCCTCCAATCACCGTTATCATGGGGCCCCAACTTTCCGGCAGCGTCATCAGAAAAATCATAGCCTGCATGTCCGATTTCAGGTCCCACCCCATGCCGGTGGCTTGTTGCAAGAGCGTCTCAAACTTCTGCATAAAGGCGGAGACATCCTCCCCTTCACCAAGCCTCATGCTGATGAGATTTTGTAAAATGAAGAGGCGGTTGGCAAGTGAGGAGGACTGAAATACCTTGCCGAGTTTGGCGTATGCCGCGGCTGCCACNTGTTGCAAGAGCGTCTCAAACTTCTGCATAAAGGCGGAGACATCCTCCCCTTCACCAAGCCCCATGCTGATGAGATTTTGTAAAATGAAGAGACGGTTGGCAAGTGAGGAGGACTGAAATACCTTGCCGAGTTTGGCGTATGCCGCGGCTGCCACTGTACAACCGCTGATGTGTGAAAGGACTGAGGGTTGTATGGAGGACACAAGAATGGCGAGAGCCTTCTTGTTGAGCTTGACCCATGCCACAAGGTCAGCACCCTCCTCCTTTGGTGCTGGGATAGTTCCGTCAAAATATCCTAGCAGATCTCTGTCATCCATGATGATCTCAAACTGCCACTTCCAGAGTGCAAACCCCTCTCCATCAAATTTGAGGATGGGCGAATGATTTCCCTGGTTCCCCTGTCCCTGCCATCCCTACAACTACAACTGCTACAGCTGCTGCACCTGTTGTTGATGCCGATGAACCTGTGTTTGAGGCCGTTGTAGGCTGTTGGTGAGAAGAGGAAACTGCTTCCCCTGTTCACGTTGGCTGTTGCAAGCAGATGTAGGCTGATGTAGGCTGATGTAGGCTGATGTCAGCTCCCAAGGTAGAAAGGTGCAGATGTGTTGCATTCCCCTCCTGCTGATGTTGCCCTGCAAACAGAGAAGTTGGGTGAGAGCGAAGGCGCTCTCACTGCTTGTGACCTTAGCGGTTGCGTGCGTGAAACTTCCCTAACCAGAGGAGTGGGCCCATAACCCTTTGTTAGCTACTGAGCTAACCACCTCCGGCAGAGAAGCCGCGAAACCGAAAAGCTCACAAAGGTTCTTACACCTTCTTCCTTTGCATGTATGTGTTATGCACCCCAAACTGAATCAGGCATACACTTCACCTTCAAGAGTACTAACGCCTTAGCATTACATCTCAAGAAGAGCTCAAGTCGTCAATACGCAAGGGAGCATCAAGCAAGGGTTTATTGATTAGCATGCAAGACAAGTCCTTTTATAGCTGTCTGTCCAGTCCTAGAACTCAAAAGCACATTCCTGGGAAGTGGCCTGAACCAGCCACGTCACCAATAGACTTGCACTGTGAGCTTGACACATAAGCATCCAAGTGTCAAGGTGACAGACCAACCATGTAGCGTCCAAGAAGCTACGGACTTTCTTTCTTGGAAGCTTCCACAACAAGCAAGACATGCATGGGGCCAGGATCGAACTCATGACCTCTCACTTGGCCAAATCAACAAAATGGCCAGGGTAACCACTCACCCACATGGTGTACTCACAGGTCATATCTCACAAGAGACAGAGCATAGTTGAGTCACGCTACAACGGATCTAGGGGTCATACCTCCACAAGGGGCAGAGCATTCCTGATCCTTCCTACAACACTGAACAAGGGGCAGAAACATTTAACAAAAGCTGCCTTTCACGCCGTCCCAATGCACCCGGAATCCATCGCCAAAACTGTGTTTGTGACACTAGAAGGCCTATATGCATTTACACGCATGCCCTTTGGACTCCGCAATGCAAGCGCGACATTTCAGCGGGTCATGGACTCCACCCTCCGCGGAATTCCAAATGTCAGTTGCTACATTGACGACATCATGGTCGTGGCTCACACCTTCAAGGAACTGTTCTCCTCCCTGGCCGCCGTCTTCGCTGCCCTTCGCAGGGCTAACCTGAAGCTCAAGGCAGCCAAGTGCTCCATCGGAGCCGCAAAAATGGAGTTCCTGGGCTTTGTGATGAGCGCAGATGGCATCAAGACTGATCCGGAAAAGATCGCGGCCGTACAAGAGTGGCGCCAGCCCACTTCCGCATGGCAAGTCAAGATCTTCCTGGGTTTCGTCTCATTCTACCGGAAGTTTGTGCGTGACCACGCGCGTATAATCAAGCCGCTCCAGGAGTTGACGCACCAGGACGTGCCGTTCGAATGGACGTCGGCATGCGCGGATGCCTGGAAGGAAATCAAGCACCGCCTTGTTACCGTGCCCATGCTCGAGTTCCCCGACTTCAACCTACCATTCTCCATCACCACCGACTGGTCGCGGGACGGGCTTGGGGCCATCCTCTCCCAGACGGTGCAGGAACCCACACAGAAGGTGATTGCCTACGCCAGTCGTGCCCTCACGGAAGGGGAGCGGAAGTACCCTCCGGTGAAGGGCGAATGCTTGGCTGTCCTTTGGGCACTCCAACACTTCCGCAATTACATCAAGAATGGCAAGCCGTTCACGGTTTTTACAGACCATCAGGCGCTGCAGTGGCTCCTAACTACTCAAAACCATGAGGACATCCTAGCCAAGTGGGCACTCCTTCTCCAGGGTTACAACATGAAGATCAAGTACCAGCCTGCAATTGCAAACCGCAACTCGGATGCCCTGAGCCGACTTCCGCGCACTGGCTGGCCAGACCCAGACCAGGCACCGCCAAGCATAGCGGAGGCACCTCTAAAGGATGCAGGACCTGTTCCAGATGTCGGGACACCACCCCCACCCACTGAGGCAGAATGGGAGGGAGTGGCAAGAGAATTTGACGAGGAGGAACAGGAGGTCGCCTTGCAACTCTTGAATGAGCTCGATCCCGCCGCGGATTGGACCGTCGCGGAGACTCTACCAGCCATCTCCGTGTCTGGCCTGCAGCTTGCTCGCAGGTACAACCCTACCATCCGCGGTTGGATGTTGGAGGAAATTGCTCCCCATATTCCCCCACGACATGCAAATCTGCGAGCCTCGCGAACGTCTGCTGCTCCACCACAGACTTCCCCATTGAGCGAATCACACTCTCCTGCTCCCGCCACAACACTTCTTGAGAATTGCCATCCCCTCACTCTGGTAGACTTCATCCTCCACTCCTTTGAGTCTGCAGAAAGTCTCCGCGCCCTCTTCAACACTCACAATACCTCCCTTTCCCCTCTTGGCATCCGCCTCTCATGCACGCGAGACAGCCTGACCGGCATCCGCCTATTATCCCGCAGCATCATCCTCACCCTCTCTTGTGAACGCGGTGCCGCTGCACGTGCCTCATGCACCTGGGCACCCGCGGTCCTCACCCCCGGACCACCCGCACCCTGCGATGTCCACATGGCATGATGTTACGTGTGGATATGTGGCCGCAAATTCGTGGCCATCGTGGACACTGGCGCCACTCATACAACGATTGCACTCCGGATGGTCCGCTCGCTCCACATGTAGCACCTCATCCAACCCACTGGACTCCGCTTCTCCATCTCCACTGGAGACATTGACGCGCCGCTCGGACAAATCGCGGGTCTCCCCATGCAGGTGGCGAATGTACATGCGGCACAAACCGTCCAAGTGTGCGATGTCCGCACATACGATATTTTGCTTGCGGCGGACTGGCTCGTGCCGCGCCAGGCGGATGTATTAATCGGTGCAGGCATCCTCAGTCTCATTTCCAGTTCAGGCATTCAATCATTCACCCCGCTCTTTACCTCACATTGGCCATCTCCGAGAGCGGTCCTCTCCACTTTCGACTCAGCTCTCACCGGCGCTCGACATACTCGGCGGTTAATGCGCAGCTGGGCTCTCGCTCGCGGAACATCCGACATGGCACGCAATCAAGGCACGGGGTCCGCGCCTTTGTTGCGGGGGGGGTGGATCCTCCCGGCGGCAGCGACGCCGTCCTACTCTTAGCACGGGCGCGGGGCACCGCCCGGCACGAACACCAACACCACCAACGGGAACAGCAACCCTACCGCGGCAGGGCCCCACGACAAGGACTGCGCCTGCAAGGACACCAGCACCACCCACAGCCGCAACAGGCATGTCCCAACCTGGCTCGGCGACGAGAACTCCGCCGACACTGGTGACGGCCACACCAGCAGCGGCTGCGGCCTCAGCGCGGCCCAGCCTGGCCGTAGGGACGCCCCTGACACCAACCACAAGACCAGCAGCGGCAATCCCACCGTGGTCGAGTCCCACGAAACGAACACCAACGCAGGTCACGCCACCTGTGGCGAAATCACCAGGCCTGTCGCGACAAGGCCCGACCGCAAGCACACCGACGCGGACCTTCAGGCGCATGGAGCCAGCGGTAGGAGCCACACAGGCAGCGGCAAGAACAACCGCCACCCCAACACCAAGCCCGCGAGATGAAGCTCAAACCCTAGTTACCCCAGTCCCCTCCCCGGCCACGACAGCGCTCTCTCACTCGCCGCCGACCTCGCGCGGTAGTCCAACTCAACAACTCGCACGTCCCCTGCTGGGCACAAGAACGGTGATGGAAGGGGCAAGAACGTACCTCGAGGAAAGCTCGAGGGATAGCGGGGAGCAGCCCAAGGAAGCCCTGCTGCTTGAAGTAGTAAGCAGCGTCATGCTCCAGCTGCTAACAGAGATTCCGGAAGTGATCCACGCGGAATTCCAGGATTCCTTGTTGGACAAGATGTGGCAGGTGGTACTAAAGGGAGCAGCCACGGGGGTCCTGGCCCTCGGGGTGCACGAGAGGCAGGTGCTCCTGCTGGAGACAGCAGGCGTAGAGCGCCTTGTTTTGGCACTGCGGGATAGCCTGAGCATGAAGCCAGAGGTGGCCAGTGACATGACTGGCGTCGCGGAACTACTGGACTCCGAACGGGCGGACCCATCACTGGAAGCCGCTCGAGTGTGGTGGAACAGGGTGCGGAAGGACCAACGGAGTAGTCCGAAGAGACGGTACGTGCACCTGCTCCAGGAGAGGGCCAGAGCCCTCATCCTATACCATGTGAATGACCAAGCACCCGGATCGGCAGAGGCACCGCGACGAAGATCCGCGGCAGACGAATGGAGGTGGGGATATTTGCTCAGCCTCGTCTATGCCAGATGGAGCGTTCAGTACCCGCAAGAAGAAAGATCGCGGCTTGCTGACACCCAGGTGCCTGAGGGATGCTGGATGGAAGGCATGGAAAAATGCTGGACGCTGACGCTTCAGAATGTGATACGCACCAGGGAAGCAGCAGCGGTTGCGGAGGCACACTGGACCGTGGTTTGAGGAAAGGGACTGAATCTCAAGCAAGAAGAGGCGCGACTCTGGGCCAAGGAGGCAGCGAAGGTATGCCGAGAGGACAAGAGCAGGAGGGATGCTGAGGTGGAGGAGGCTCACGAATACACCCAGCCCTCCCCTCAGTTGCAGCAGATGCAGGAACGCCTGCGGAAGGAATGGAAGGAAGAGACAGCCGAGACAAAACAGGTGGCCGCAGAGGCCGCGGAGAAGGAGGCCTGATTGGCTAAGGAACGGGAGGCGGCAGCTAAGGTGGACAAGGAAGCTGCAGAAGAACTCATAAGGGAAATCATGGGGGAAGGAGTAGTAGCAGCAGGAGCGGCGGAGGTAGAGGCAGCAGTAGCAGCAGAGGGAGCGGCGGAGGCAGAGGCGGCAGTAGCAGCAGCAGAAGCGGCAAAAGCGAAGACAGAGGCAGCAGCAGTAGCGGCAGCGGAGGCAACGACAACAACGACAGACAAGGTAGCAGGAGCAGCAGCCACGGAGGCACAGGTAGCAGCAAAAGCACGGGCAACCACGGAGGCGGTCAGAGTAGGAGCAGGTAGTACAGCGACGGAGGCAGCAAGGGAAGCAACAGTAGATAGGACCGCGGCCAGGCAGGCAGGAGCAGAAGGAGAATAGAAGATAGGGAAGAGATACAAGGCTGGCGACAAGCGCTACCGCCCGGAGCCATCCGCTGGCTCCCTACGGCGGAAGGCACAACTTCAGGCCCGAGCGGCGGTAGTGGTGCGGAAAGCAGCAGCGACGCTGAGCCAGACCACAACAACAGTGCCGGTAGACACCAGCCGAAGTGAGGTGCCCACGCAGACTTTTCGGGAGGAAACAACTCCTACTCCGAAAGGAAAGAGGAAGGCGGAAGAGGAAGCGGTCGCAGAGCCATGGAAAGAGAAACAACCTCGGGCAGATGAAGGCCCCACCCCCGGCGTGACTTCGGAACAGTTGGCGCAAGCCCAGCGGGATGCGGCGCAGGCAGCAGAGCTTCTGATGGCAGTACTCCGCAAAGTCCACATGCCAGCGGAGATGGTGCCGGCTCCACTACGGCCCGTCTTGGGAGAGGCCGTGACAACAGTTGCACGCAAGGGGCCAGAAAGGAGGGGACGCACGGAGAAAGAGGCGCTGATGGTGGTTTCCGAAATGAGTGAATCACCGGGAGACTCAAAAGAGGAACAGCCCCTCACACGCAGCCAGGGATTACTGCGGGCTCCAAGAGCGGCTCCACACAGGAAGGAGGAGGTGATTGAGCTGCACCGCGCTGGTGGACGCGGGAGATGCCCGAGCGGCCCCGCCGAGAGCAGGGTGCAAGAGCAGTGGGATGAAGGAGAGCTTCAAGCGGTCGGAGTCCATCGGCTCTTCCTTGCACCTGACCCTTGGGACCGAGAGCCACCGGTCTATGATGAAGAGAACCGCAAGAAGTTCAAGGTGATGAAGGCGAAGCAGAATGGGAGGCGAGCGCGCGGATTGCCGGCAAGAATACCAGAGACGAAACGGAAGCCAGGGGAAGCAGTAACAGAGAAAGCGGAGAGGAAGGGGCCCATGGAAACGCAGGATTGGCGGATCTGGCAGACCGCCCACATCCTTCTCCACACCAGCAGCAAGCAACAGTAGAAGGCGGAGGCGCAAAAGGTGTACGCGGATCTGGAAACACGGCTGGGTGTAGAATTTGACCGGAGGAAATAGGACAACCTAGCCCGTCTGTGTGAGCAGTATGCATGGGAGGACGGTCGCCTCTGGAGAATAACTCCGCGTGTCTTCTGGGTGCCCCCACCAACGTTGCAGAAGGCAGTTGTGGAGGCTTACCACCGCCACCAGCACACTGGTGTGCAGGCAGTGAAGGATCGCCCGACGCCCATCATCCACATACTGAACCTGGCGGCCATCATCAAAGACGTGGTACAACACTACGCCCCCTGCGAACAAGCGCGGAAAACCACACCGCGGGACCAGCCGCTGTTCCAACCCTCCCCTATCGGCGAACCGCTGGAAAAGATTATCATCAACTTCCAGGGCCCCCGCGCACACCGCAACCAAGGGAACCGATACTGGATTGCAGCGGTGGACCACTTCACAAAGTATCTCTGGGTTCGCACTGTCCCTAACAAAAGCTTAGCGACCGCGGCAAGGTTCATCCGCAAAGAAATCTCTTACCGCTTTGGTGGCTGTAGCGTGGTGCACAGCGACAACGGCACGGGGTTCATGGGGGCCTTCAGAGAGGAGCTGGAGGAGTGGGGGGTCCGCCATGTGCACTCCGGGCGGTACCGGCCAGAATCACAACGGCAAGTGGAGCGGGTGCATGACATACTGGAGAGGGCAGTGGCAACCGCGGAGGGCAGCAACTGGACTGAGAAGCTAAGGAAGACGGCGCACTTCATCAACACAACACCCAGCCGAGCAACCTCCTTCTCACCACACATGCTACTCTTTGGACAACCACCACGTGCGGCAATAGGCATACCCCAGAAACCGCTAAGGCTATCACTTGCATCGAAGGAGCAAGAGAAGCTCTCGGAGGAGGAAAAGGACAAGGAGGTCGCGAAATGGTTCCGCGAGCGTTGTGAGAGGACCAAGGCCATGCGCGCAGAGGCGCGACTGAGGGGCTCTGTTTCAGCCTAGCGCGGATGTGACGCGGCAAACCGACGGCTGAACCATGGGTCCATCAAGGAGGGCCACTTGGTATATCTCCGCCCCTTTCCCAGCGCGGGGCGAGAGGCAAGGGAACCGCGGGAGGTGTACCGCGTGGCTAGCGTGGAAGCAGGGCAGGTATGGCTGGAAGGACCGGAAGGATTCAGCGACCGGAGTTATCCGGCCACGGAGTTTGTGCTGCTCCTACCCGCATGGCAAACGCACATCCCTGGGACGAGAGGTCGCTTGCCGCCCCTGGGATAGCGGAAAGGCTCGCAAGGTTGGAGAGCGGAGGAGGTGCTGGATGTCTATGAGAGATAGGTGTCGCATCAAGAGCAGGAATTGAGCCAGGAACCAGAGGAGATTCAGGAGGAGGAATCCGATGTCCGTGAACTTGCAGCAGAGGAGGTACGAATGGAACAACAACGCGAGCTGCGGAGGCGTGAGCAATAGCGGGAGCAGCAAGAGGAGAGACGGCAAGAGCTGGGAAAGCCGCAGGACCAGGGAAGGGAGGAATCTGAAGGTAGACCCAAACCACAGCCCGAGCGGACCCCAGCGGGAGTATCCCAACAGCTACCCCAGAAAGTACCACCGCAGACGAGGGTGCCAATAAGCCCTAAGGCCTTGGCTGACTACACTGGCCCGTGTGTGTGGTGCGGGGAAAACCTCCCTACTCAACTACTCCTAAAGGTGGTGTGCCGGGTATGTGGGAATCCAGCGCATCACTATGCTGGCGGAGCCTCCAAGACCTGCATTGGACAAAATTGAACCTGCCTGCGATGCCTGGAGGAGACTGCTGAACAGGAGGCCGCGAAGAAAAGGGATGAGGAAGAGGGAGCAGGACCTGACGCTGGGGGAGCCCCACCTCGCGGAAGGTGGGACCCAGAAGAGGAGGAGGAGGAGGAAGAAGAGGAGGAAGAAGGACCTCCTGAGCAAAGGAGAGGTCCGCGCTCTGTTTCTGCGGCCACAATGAGGCAGTGGCAGGCGAAGGGAGGGATCGCGGCAGAGGAGAAAAGGAGAAAGGAATTGGAAGAAAAGAAATGCGCTCAATGCGGCCAGTGGTGGGGAGTGGAGGTGCAGGATTATGGCGGATGCCTCCGCAAAATCTGCACTGGTTGCTTGGCCCCACCTCGTGATGGGCGCGGAGGGCAAAGCGGGTCTGCGGTGTGCAAGAGGTGCAGGGAGGAGGTCGAGAGGCAACGAGGCGTTTGCAGGGCACCGCGAGCGACTGAGGAAGAAGAAGAGGAAGAATCAGAGGAAGAGGAGGGACTGGGAATGGAAGGGCACCAGTCTGCGGCATGCCCCACATGCCTAAAGACCGTGCAGGACGAGGAAAAATGTGTTGTCTGCACAAGGTTTGCACACCGCGAATGCCTGGTGGCGGGCAGTTTTGCCTGGAAGGGCCAATGCCACCAATGTGTGGACAATGAGCTCCTTGAGGCAAACTGCTACCTCAGCTTCATCGCGAAGACCCGGGAACCTGCTTGCACAGCCTGCCACAAGGGAATGGCGGAGTTTTGCAAGGGATGTGGCATGTGCTTAAAGATGTGCCATTTGCGGTGTGGCAAGAGGGGCAAGGAAGGAGTGTGGACATGCGACCAGTGCTTACCTCAGCCCAGAAAAGCAAACTGGGGTGCGGAGAACTCTGGAGTGCAGTGCTGCGGAGACGGATGTATGGGCATTGTCACCGGGACGGCATCTCACTGTGAGCACTGCGAAGGATGGGCCCATGCACAGTGTGCTACGGAGGTGGGCAGGAATGAGGAGGGGCTGAGAGTATACTGCTGCACCAGCTGCAGGACATATGAACGAATCCCGCACTGCTCTACCTGCAAAAGGAGACTGGGCGCGGAAGACATCACTGCAGGAGCCAGGTGTGAGGGCTGCCAGCTTTATGTGCACCAGGAATGCTCCACGAGGTATCAGCGTGAGGGCGGAGAATTGGAGACCTACTGCCGTCCTTGCCAACAACGGCAGCGGCCAGGCCCCCAAGGAAAGTTCACACGCCTGTTGTGCTACGATAACTCTGGGACAGAGTCTTGGAAAAGGGGGGTTGGGGGCATCAGTGTCAGGCGGGGATCCATCGCATCTTTGCTGAGGAGAAGTTGGATCCGCGGAGGGGAAATCAGTGGTTCCCACAGATCCGCGGAATGAGGCTTCCGCGGCCAGAGGTCCGTGGAGAAGGACAAAAGGGGGACCGCGGAGTACCGGAGAATGCGCAAGGCATGCTGGCTGCCGCAATGAGATTGCGGTAGAGCGTGGGGTGGTGCGGAATCCAGCAGTGGTGAAGGAAAGAGGCGGGAGAGCTACCGCTAGGAAGCAGGAATTGACAAGGATCTATCAACGGCTAGGAGTGGCTGCGGAGAAGCCAAGACGGGCGGGACAGCAGGGTGAGAATCCGCGGTGAGAAGGGAACATGAGCCGAGTGGCGGAGAAGATGGAGCGCCGAACATGCAGAAACACACGACGCCAGGACCAGAGGTCAGGCAGGAGCTCGACCAATGAGGGCTCAAGAGGGACAGCGGTAATCAAGGAAGAGACCGGGAGGACGCACCGCACAAAGACAAAGATTCAAGGAAGAACACAAGATCGCGAGCGTCCAAGTCGTGAACTAGAGGAAGATGTAGTAGTAGAACAGGGAAATGTAGTAGTGAGGTGTGTGCGTGTCAAGGACGAGACCCGTGGTGTGTGTAGCGCACGACGCAGAGTCCAAGAAAGGGAATAGAGTGATGGAAGGTGTCTGAGAGGGCTGGCTTTGATAGATATGAATTAGTGGTGTAGCGGAGGGACTAGTGTGATCTGTGATCCGAC
Source organism: Penium margaritaceum (assembly GCA_023375785.1). Taxonomy (NCBI): domain Eukaryota; kingdom Viridiplantae; phylum Streptophyta; class Zygnematophyceae; order Desmidiales; family Peniaceae; genus Penium; species Penium margaritaceum. Next base: position 45,543 of record SZWC01012937.1, on the reverse strand, counting down.
CGATGTCCAGAGAAGTTTACTCCCTGTCTGATCTTGTGCAATTTGAGTTAAGGCAAGCATACTTCCCTTTCATGAGCACAAGAGTCCTGACCTGTCGGGAACCTAACTGCCTCCCTCTGCCTCATTAATCCGCGCAAGTGATAGTTTGGTTCACACACGCATCACCCTCTAAGATCCGCACTCGATTGAGGGAGTTGCAGCAGTGCTCTCCGCGGAGTTGTTCCGTGAAGGACGGATACTTATCTTCCGAGTGTGCGCGCAGCATACTGCTCAATCCATCCTACTCCTGAGACCAACAAAAGATTCTGCTGAATGCTGTCATCACCAGGGAACCTGAGTTGGGTGAAGGGTGCTGTCGGTGACTCCACGGCCTTGCACATGACAGCAGAACGGGGTACCGCAGGCAAAGGAGTCAGAGGCCACGAGGTGGCGGACTCTCGTGCTGGCAAGGAGGGAGCCGCGGAGCACTACCCACGAGAAGGACCCCGAAGGTGTGAAGCATCCGCTGAAGACCAGGAGATGTAGCGGAGGAGTGGCCAGCGAGTGTTGTCCAGAACCGCGGAACGGTAAGATCGCGGAGCAGACCAAACGCGTAGTTAGGGAGAGCGGAAGTAACATCGTGCGCGGCAAAATTGGGAGCATCCCAGGGTCATATAGGGTTTGGCGACTTGTATAGAGTTGTACAGAGTTGTATGGAGTTGTAATGAGTGTTACGGAGTTGTACGGATTTCTACAGCGCTGTGCAGAGTTGTATGGAGTTGTACAGAGTTGTCCAGAGCTGTACAGAGTTATAGTAACTAATACGGAGTTGTACGTTGTTATATGGAGTTGTGTGGAGTATTGCGGATTTGTACAGAGTGGTACTGGGTTGTATGGAGTTGTACGGAGTTGTATGGAGTTTTATAGAGTTGTATAAAGTTACACGGTGTTGTACGGAGTTGTAGCGACTTGTATGGAGTTGTACCAAATTATAAAGAGTTGTACAGAGTTGAATAGAGCTATACAGCAGTTGTACGGAAATGGACGGAGCTGTACGGAGTCGTACAGAGTTACATAGACTTGTACAGATTTTTACGGAGTAATACGGAGCTGTACAGAGCTGTACCTAGCTTTACAAAGCTTTATGGAGTTGTAGGGAGTTGTACAACGTTATAGGGAGATGTACAGAGCTGTACAAAGTTGTGCAGAGCTTAAAGGAGTTGTGCGGAGTAGTACAGAGTTGTCCTGAGTAGTGCGGAGTTGTACCGAGCTGCACCGAGTTGTAAAGAGCTATACGGAGTTGTACGGAATTGTACGGTGTTATACGGAATTGAATAGAGTTGTATGGAGATGTACGGAGTTGTACAAAGTTGTACAGAGTTGAACAGTGTTGTACAGAGTTGTTCAAAGTTGTACGAAGTTGTACGGAGTTGGGCAGAGTTGTACAGAGCTATACAAAGATGCACGGGATTGTATAATGTTTTACGGAGTTGTACAGAGTAGTACAGTGTTGTACGCCACTGTACGGAGTTGTACAGAGATGTATGATATTGTACGCAAATATAAAAAGTTGTACGGGAATGTAGCACATTTTACAAAATTGAACAAAGTTGTTCAATGTTATACGGAGTTTAATGGAGCTGTACTTTTTGGTATGGAGTTGTACCGAGTTGTACAGAGTTGTAAGGAATTCTAAGGAGTTTATCAAAATTGTACAGAGTTTTATGGAATTGTACAGAGTTCTACAAAGTTGTACAGAGTTGTACACATTTGTACAGAGTTGTACGGAGTTGTGCGGAGTCGAACTGGATTGTACGGAGTTGTACATAGTTGTAGAGAGTTGTACAGAGCTCTACGTGGTTGTAGCACGTTGTATGGAGCTGTACAGAGCTGGACATAGTTGAACATAGGTTTATAGAATAGTAGAGAGTTGTATGGAGTTGCATGGAATTTAACGAGCAGGTGCAAAGAGAGTGGGAGGAGAAGCAAGTAGAAGCAATGCAGTATGCGGAAGCGCCGAAGAGGGAAAGCCGGAGTAGAGAGCCTTGAGGCCAGCTAGGGACATAGCCAAAAGCATTGAAAAGGACGTTGTAGGAAGCGAGGTTGAGTTATGAGGTAGACAAGAGAGTAGCAAGGGAATGCGGATGGCGAGAGTGCACAATTGATGTAACAAGAGGATATGAGCGGACGGTGCGAATTGCTCCAATGCTCCAGTGCTCTAGTGCTCCAGTCGTCTTGGGCTTGCTCCAGTTGTCTTGACCTTGCTCTAGTTGTATTTGCCTTGCTCCAGTTATATTGGGCTTGCTCTAGTTGTCTTTCGGTTGCTCCAGTTGTCGTTGCCTTGCTCTGATGTCATAGGCTTGCTCTAGTTGTCTAAGGCTTGCTCCATTTATCTTGGCCTTGCTCCAGTTGTCTTGGACTTGCTCCAGTGGTCTTGACATTGCTTGAGTTGTCATGGGCTTGCTTCAGTTGTCTTGGCCTTGCTCCAGTTGTCTTGGGCTTGCTCAAGTTGTCTTGGGCTTGCTCCAGTTGTCTTGGGTTTGCTCCAGTTTTCTTGGCCTTGTACCCGTTGTCTTGGGCTTGCTCTAGATGTCTTGGCCTTGTTCCAGTTGTCTTGGGCTTGCTCCACTTGTATTGGGCTTGATCCACTTGTCTTGGCCTTGCTCTAATTGTCTTGGCATTGCTTGAGTTGTCTTGGCCTTGCTTTAGTTGTATCGTGATTGCTCCAGTTGTCCTGGGCTTGCTCTAGTTGTCTTGGAATTGCTTCAGTTGTCTTCGGCTTGCTCCTGTTGCATTGGGCTTGCTCAAGTTGTCCTCGGCTTGCTCCAGTTGTCCTCGGCTTTCTCCAGTTATCTTGGGTTTTCTCCAGCTGTATTGGGCTTGCTCCAGTTGTCTTGGCCTTGCTCCAGTTGTATTGGCTTTGCTCCAGTTGCCTTGAGCTTTCTCCAGCTGTCCTGGCCTTGCTCCAGCTGTCCTGGCCTTGCTCCCGTTGTCTTTGCCTTGCTCCAGTTGTCTTAGGCTTGCTCCAGGTGTCTTGGGCTTGCTTCAGTTCTCTTGAGCTTGCTCCAGTTGTCTTGGGCTTGCTCCAGTTTTCTTGGGCTTGTTCCAGTTGTCTTGGCCATGCTGAAGTTGTCTTGTGCTTGCTCCAGTTGTCTTGGCCTTGCTCCAGTTGTCTTGGCCTTGCTCTGGTTGTATTGGCCCTGCTCCAGTTGTCTTGGCCTTGCTCCAGTTGTCTAGGGCCTCCTTACAAATTGTGACAACTCCGTATAACTCTGTACAAATCCGTACAACTATGTAGAACTCCGTACAACTACGTACAATTGTGTACTACTCCGTTCAACTCCGTACAACCCTGTAGAACTATGAAAAACTCCATACAACTCGGTACAACTGTGTACAGTGGCGTACCACTCCGTACAACTCCGTACAATGCCGTACAACTCCATACAACTATGTCCAACTCTATACAATTTTGTACAGCTCCGTACACATATGTACATCTCTGTACAACTTGCTACAACTCCCTGCAACTCCGTACAACTCCGTACAATCCCATACAACTCCTTACAACATACAATTCCTAACAACGTTTCTATAACTTGCTACAAATTGGTACAACTCCGTACATCCCCGTACAGCTACGCACAACTCCGTACAACCTTGTACAACGCTTTACAACTATGTACATCTCGGTACAGCTCCATAAAATTCTGTACAACTCCCTACAATTGTGAACGACTCCCTACGACTTTGTACAACTTTGTACAGGTCCGTAGAACTCCGCACAATTCTGTATGACTCGGTTTAATTGTGACAACTACGTCAAACTCTGTAGAGCTCCATCCAACTCTGTACGAATCACTAGATCTTGCTACAACAATGTACAACTCGCTAATATTCCATACAATTATGTACAGCTCTGTACAACTCCGTACAACTCCGTACAACTCTGTACATCTCCATATAGGTGTGTACAAATTGCTACAACTCTGTACAACTCCGTAGAGCTCCATACAACTCCATACAACTCCATGCAACTCCGTACAACTTTGTACAACTTCGTACAACTCCGTACAACCCATTCCAACTATGTACAGATCCATATGACTCTGTACAAATCGCTACAACTATGTATAACTCCTTACAACACCGTACAACTCCGTACAACATTGCAAAACTATGTACATCTCCGTACAAATCTGTACAACTCTGTACAACTCGCTACACCTCTGTACAAACCCGGACACATTCGTACAACTCTGTACAACTCCCTACAACTCTGTACAAATCCATACAATGTGTACATATCCGTAAAATGCTGTACAATTCCGTACAACTCTGCACAACTCCATACAACTCCTTTTAGCTCCGTTTAACTCCTGACACCGTACTATAACTCCATAAAACTCCGTACAACCCCATACAGCTTGCTACGACTCTGTACAACTCTGTAAAACTCCGTACAACTCTGTACAACCCCATACAACTCCATAAAAATCCGTACTATGCCGATTGCAGTACAACTTTTTCCAACCCCATCCAATTTTATCCAACTCTGTACCGCTCCATACACCTTTGTACAACTCCGTACACTTCAGTATGTTTCCGTAAAACTTGCTACAAATCGCTACAGCTCACTATCACTCCGTACAACTCCGTACATCTCGGATAGGAGTCACAAATGACCAGAGGGGGGATAATGATTTGGAAATAATAGTCTTCATCTAGCAAGTACAAAGAACTTCAATACGTAGTGGCACGGCTTAGCCACCATGCACAATGATCATCCAAAGTTGGCATATGTCACTAGCCATGACCAAAGAATTTGACTATGTGTGGTCAACATTGACAACTCATAATTCGAGTCACAAATGGTCAAAGGGGATAACAATGGTCTGAAGATAATATCTATGGACTAGCAAGTACAACAAACTTCAATAAGTACTTGTACGGTGTGGCTACCATGCACTATGACCAACCAAAGTAGGCATATGTCACTGACCATGAACAAAGAAAGTAACTATGTGTGGTCAGCGTAAAAAACGCATAAGACGAGTCACAAATGTTCAGAGGAAGGAGCAATGGTTTGGAAACTCTAGTTCCCAACTAACAAGTACAAAGACCTTCATTGAGTAGTGGCACAGTGTGGCTATCATGCGCAATGACCAGCCAAAGTAGGCATATGTTACTGACCATGACCAAATAATTTCACTATGTGTGCTCAACGTTGATAACTCATTGTAAAAGTCACAAATGGTTTGATGGGGAAACAGTGTTTTGGAAATACTAGTTATGGATTAGCAAGCAAAAACACCCTGAATACGTAGTGTCTTGGGCTTGCTCCAGTTGTCTTGGGCTTGCTCCAGTTTTTTTGGCCTTGCTTCAGTTGTCTTGGCCTTGCTCCAGTTGTCTTTGCCTTGCTCCAGTTATCTTGGGCTTTCTCAAGTTGTCCTGGCCTTGCTCCAGTTGTCTTTGTCTTGCTCGTGTTGTCTTGGGCTTGCTCGAGTTGTCTTGGGCTTGCCCCAATTGTCTTGGCCTTGCTCCAGTTGTCTTGGGCTTGCTTCGGTTTTCTTGGCCTTGCTCCAGTTGTCTTGGGCTTTCTCCAGTTGTCTTGGGCTTGCTCCAGTTGTCTTGGCCTTCCTCTAGTTGTCTTGGCCTTGCTCCAGTTGTCTTGTCATTGCTCCAGTTGTTGTGGGTTTGCTCTAGATGTCTTGGCCATGCTTCAGTTGCCTTGGGCTTGCTCCACTTGTCTTGGGCTTGCTCTAGTTGTCTTGAGCTTGCTCCACTTGTATTGGGCTTGTTCCGGCTAAATTGGACTTGCTATAGTTGTCTTGGACTTACTCCAGGTGTCTTGGCTTTCCTCTAGTTGTCTTGGGCGTCCTCGAGCTGTCTTGGCCTTGCTCCAGTTGTCTTTGGCTTTCTCCAGTTCTATTGGTCTTGCTCTAGTTCTCTTGGGCTTGCTCCAATTGTCTTGGGCATGCTCCAGTGGTCTTGGGCTTGCTATAGCTGTCTTGGCTATGCTCACGTTGTCTTGTGCTTGCTCAAGTTGTCTTGGCCTAGCTCCAGTTGTCTTGGGCTTGCTAAAAATCGAAACAACTGCGTTCAACTCCATACAACGGTGTACAACTCCCTATAACTCCATACAGCCCCCCACAACTCCTTTCAGCTTCCTTCAACTCCGCACGACTCCCTAAAACTCCGCACATCTCTTGGGATTGCTCCAGTCGTCTTGGCCTTGCTCCAGTTGTCTTGGGTTTGTTTCAGCTCTCTTGGCCTTGCTCCAGTTGTCTTGAGATTGCTCCAGTTGCTTGGGCTTGCTCCAGTTGTCTTGGTCTTGGACAAGTTGTCTTGGGCTTGCTCAAGATATCTTGGCCTTGCTTCAGATGTCTTGGGCTTTATCCACTTGTCTTGGCCTTGCTCCAGTTGTCTTTGCCTTGCTACAGTTGTCTTGGCTTTGCTCCAGTAGGCTTGTAACTGCTCCAGTTCTCCTCACCTTGCTGCAGTTGTCTTTGCCTTGCTCCCGTTGTCTTGGCCATGCTCGAGTTGTATTGGCCTTGATCCAGTTGTCTTAGGCTTGCTCAAGTTGTCTTGGGTTTACTCCAGTTGTCTTGGGCTTGGCGCATTTGTCTTTGACTTGCTCTAGTTGTCTTGGGCTTGCTCCAGTTGTCTTTGCCTTGCTCCAGTTGCCTTGCGCTTGCTCCAGTTGACTTGGGCTTGCTCCGGCTGTCTTGGCCTTGCTCCAATTGTCTTGGGCTTGCTCCAGTTGTCTTGGTCTTGCTTCAGTTGTTTTGGGCTTGCTTGAGTTGTCTTGGCCTTGCTCCAGCTGTCTTGGGCTTGCTCCTACTGTCGTGGGCTTCCTCCAATTGTCTTGGCCTTAAACCACTTGCCTTGGGATTATTCCAGATGTCTTGACATTGCTCAAGTTGTCTTAGGCTTGATCCAGTTGTCTTTGCCTTGCTCCAGTTGTCTTGGCATTTCTCTAGTTGTCTAGGCCTTGCTCTAGTTATCTTGGGATTACTCTAGTTGTCGTGGGCTTGCTCTAGCTGTCTTGGCCATGCTCTAGTTGTCTTGGGCTTGCTCTAGTTGTCTTGGGCTTTCTCTAGTTGTTTTGGGCCTGCTCCCGTTGTCTTGGTCTTGCTCGAGTTGTACTGGGCTTGCTCAAGTTGTCTTGTTCTTGCTCAAGTTGTCTTGGCTTTGCTCCAATTGTCTTGGGCTTGCTCCAGCTGTCTTCAACTTGCTCCAGTTGTCTTGATCTTGCTCCTGCTGTCTTGGCCTTGCTTTAGTTGTCTGTGGCTTGCTTCAGTTCTCTTGGCCTTGCTCCAGCTCTCTTGGGCTTGCGCTAGTTCTGATGGGCTTTCTCTTGTTGTCTGGGGCTTGCTCCAGTTCTCTTGGGCTTGCTTGAGTTGTCTTGGCAATGCTCAAGTTGTCGTGTGCTTGCTCCAGTTGTCTTGGCCTAGCTCCAGTTGTCTTGGGCTTGCTAAAAATCCGAACAGCTACGTTCAACTCCATACAATGCTGTACAACTTCATACAGCTCAGTACAACCCCCTGCAACTCCTTTCAACTTCCTACGACTCCACACAACTCCCAAAACTAAGCACGAATTCTGGACTTGCTCCAGTTTTCTTGGCCTTACTCCACTTGTCTTGGGCTTGCTTCAGTTCTCTTGGCCTTGCTCCAGTTGTCTTGGGCCTTCTCCAGTTGTATTGGTCTTGCTCCAGTTGTCTTGGCCTTGCACAAGTTGTCTTGTGCTTGCTCTAGATGTCTTGGCCTTGCTCCAGTTGTCTTCGGCTTGATCGAGTTGTCTTGGTCTTGCTCCAGTTGTCTTGGCCTTGCTACGGTTGTCTTCGCCTTGCTCCAGTAGTCATGTGATTGCTCTAGTTGTCTTGGTTTTGCTCCAGTTGTCGTGGGCTTGCTTCAGCTCTATTGGTCTTGCTCCGGTTTTCTTGGACTTGCTCCAATTGTCTTGGGCATGCTCCAGTGGTCTTGGGCTTGCTACAGTTGTCTTGGCCATGCTCACGTTGTCTTGTGCTTGTTCAAGTTGTCTTGGCCTAGCTCCAGTTGTCTTGGGCTTGCTCAAAGTAGGAACAACTGCGTTCACCTGCATACAACAGTGTACAACTCCCTCCAACTCCGTACAACCCCCCACAACTCCTTTCAGCTTCCTTCAACTCCGCACAACTCCCTAGAACCCCGCACAACTCCTTCGGTTGCTCCAGTTGTCTTGGCCTTGCTCCAGTTATCTTGGGCTTGCTTCAGCTCTCTTGGCCTTGCTTCAGTTGTCTTGGGCTTGCTCCAGTTGCTTGGGCTTGCTCCAGTTGTCTTGGTCTTGCAGAAGTTGTCTTGGGATTGCCCAAGATGTCTTGGCCTTGCTCCAGACGTCTTGGGCTTTATCCGATTGTCTTGGCCTTGCTCCAGTTTTCTTTGCCTTGCTACAGTTGTCTTGGCTTTGCTCCACTAGTATTGTAATTGCTCTAGTTGTCCTCGCCTTGCTCCAGTTGTCTTTGCCTTGCTCCTGTTGTCTTGGCCATGCTCGAGTTGTATTGGCCTTGATCCAGTTATCTTGGGCTTGCTCCAGTTGTCTTGGGTTTGCTCCCGTTGTCTTGGGCTTGCTCTAGTTGTCCTGGCGTTGCTCAAGTTGTCCTGGACGTGGTCCCGTTTTTGTGGCTTTGCTCCAATTGTCTTGGGTTTTGCTCCCGTTCTCTTAGGCTTGCTCCAGTTGACTGGGGCTTGCTCCAGTTGTCTTGGGCTTGCTCCACTTTTCTTGGCCATGCTCAAGTTGTCTTGTGTTTTCTCAACTCGTCTTGGCCTAGCTCCAGTTGGACTGGGTTTGCTTAAGTTGTCGTGGGCTTTCTACAGTTGTATTGGGCTTGTTCTAGTTATCTTGGCCTTGCTCAAGTTGTCTGAGCCTCGCTCCAGTCGTCTTGGGCCTAGTCCAGTTGTCTTATGCTTGCTCAGTTGTTTTTGCTTTGCTCCAGTTGTCTTTGCCTTACTCCAGTTGTCGTGGCCTTGCTCCAGTTTTCTTGGGCTTGCTCCAGTTGTCTTGGGCTTGCTCCAGTTGTCTTGGGCCTGGCGCATTTGTCTTGGACTTGCTCCAATTGTCTTGGGCTTGCTCCAGTTGTCTTTGCCTTGCTCCAGTTGTCTTGGGCTTGCTTCAGTTTTCTTCGCCTTGTCCCGGCTGTCTTGGCCTTCCTCCAATTGTCTTGGGCTTGCTTCAGTTGTCTTGGCCTTGTTCCTGTTGTTTTGGGCTTGCTTCAGTTCTCTTGGCCTTGCTCCAGCTGTCTTGGGCTTGCTCCTACTGTCATGGGCTTGCTCCAATTGTCTTGACCTTGCACCACTTGTCTTGGGCTTATTCCAGATGTCTTGACATTGCTCAAGTTGTCTTGGGCTTGATCCAGTTGTCTTCACCTTGCTTCAGTTGTCTTGGCATTGCTCTAGTTGTCTAGGCCTTGCTCTAGTTATCTTGGGATTGCTCCAGTTGTCGTGGGCTTGCTCTAGTTGTCTTGGCCATGCTCCAGTTGTCTTGGGCTTGCTGTAGTTGTCTTGGGCTTTCTCTAGTTGTTTTGGGCTTGCTGCCGTTGTCTTGGCGTTGCTCGAGTTGTATTGGGCTTGCTCCAGTTGTCTTGTTCTTGCTCCAGTTGTCTTGGCTTTGCTCCAATTGTCTTGGGCTTGCTCCAGCTGTCTTCGACTTGCTCCAGATGTCTTGATCTTGCTCCCACTACCTTGGCCTTGCTTTAGTTGTCTGTGTCTTGCTTCAGTTCTCTTTGCCTTGCTCCAGCTCTCCTTGGCTTGCGCTAGTTCTGTTGGGCTTGCTCCAGTTGTCTGGGTCTTGCTCCAGTTGTCTTGGGCTTGCTTGAGTTGTCTTGGCAATGCTCAAGTTGTCGTGTGCTTGCTCCAGTTGTCTGGGCCTAGCTCCAGTTGTCTTGGGCTTGCTAAAAATCCGAACAACTACGTTCAACTCCATACAATGCTGTACAACTTCGTACAGCTCCATACAACCCCATACAACTCCTTTCAACTTCCTCCGACTCCACACGAATCCCAAAACTAAGTACGACTTCTGGGCTTGCTCCAGTTTTCTTGGCCTTACTCCAGTTGTCTTGGGCTTACTTCAGTTCTCTTGGCCTTGCTCCAGTTGTCTTGGGCTTGCTCCAGTTGTATTGGCCTTGCTCCAGTTGTCTTGGCCTTGCACAAGTTGTCTTGTGCTTGGTCCAGATGTCTTGGCCTTGCTCCAGTTGTCTTGGGCTTGATCGAGTTGTCTTGGTCGTGCTCCAGTTGTCTTGGCCTCGCTACGGTTGTCTTGGCCTTGCTCCAGTAGTCATGTGATTGCTGTAGTTGTTTGGCCTTGATCGAGTTGTCTTGGCCTTGCTCGTGTTGTCTTGGCGTTGCTCGAGTTGTCCTGGCCTTGATCCAGTTGTCTTCAGCTTGCACCTGTTGTCTTAGGCTTGCTCCAGTTGTCATGGACTTGCTCCAGTTGTCCTTGCCTTGCTCCAGTTGTCCGGGCCTTGCTCCCGTTGTATTGGCCTTTCTCCAATTGTATTGTGCTTGCTCCAGTTCTCTTAGGCTTGCTCTAATTGTCTTTAGCTTACTTCAGTTGTCTTTGGCTTGCTCCAATTGTCTTGACCATGCTCAAGTTAACTTGTGCTTGCTCTAGTTATCTTGGCCTAGCTCCGAATGGCTTGGGTTTGCTTCAGTTGTCTTGGGTTCCTCCAGTTGTCTTGGCCTTGTTTCAGTTGTATTGGCCTTGCTCAAGTTGTCTTCGCCTCGCTCCAGTTGTCTTGGGCCTGGCCCAATTGTCCTGGGCTTGCTCTAGTTATCTTGGCTTTGCTCCTGCTGTCTCTGCTTTTCTCCAGTTTTTGTGATCTTGTTTCAGTTGTCTCGGGGTTGATCCAATTGTCATGGGCTTGCTCCTGATGTCTTGGGCCTTGCCTAGTTGTCTTGGACTTGCTCTTGTTCTCTTGGGCTTTCTCCAGTTATCTTTTCCTTGCTCCAGTTTTCTTGGGCTTGCTCTAGTTGTCTTAGGCTTGCTCCAGTTGTCGTGGCCTTGCTGGAGATGTCCTGGGCTTGCTCCAGTTGTCTTGGGCTTGCTCCAGTTTTCTGGGGCTTGCTTCTGTTATCTTGGCCTTGCTTTAGTTGTCTCGGGCTTGCTCCAGTTGTCTTGGGCTTGCTCCATTTGTCTTGGCCTTGCACTAGTTGTCTTGGGCTTGCTCCAGATGTCTTGGCCTTGCTCCAGCTGTCTTGGGCTTGCTCCTGTTGTATTGAGCTTGATCTAGTTGTCTTGGCCTTGCTCAAGCTGTCTTGGGCTTCCTCCAGTTTTCTTGGCCTTGCTCTAGTTGTCTTTGGCTTGCTCCAGCTGCCTTGGGATTGCTCTAGTTGTCTTCGGCTTGCTTTAGTTGTTTTTTAAGAGGTATACGGAGTTGTCTTGAGTTGTACAGAACTGTACGGAATTTTACGGAGCTATACAGAGCTTCAAATAGTTACACGGGGTTGTACAGAGATTTACGGAGTTGTACGGAGTAGTACGGAGCTGTACAATATTGTACGGAGTTGTACAGAGTTATACAGAGATATACAGACTTGTATGGAGTCGTACAGAGTCAAAGGGAGTTCTAGGGAGTTGTAGGGTTTTGTACAGAGTTGAGCAGAGTTGTTGAGATTTGTACAAAGCTGTACAAAGTTGTACAGAGTTGTACAGAATTGTATCGATTTGTATAAAGTTGTATAAACGTTGTACGGAGTAGTATGGAGTTGTACAGAGTCCAATGGAGTTTTACAGAGTTGTACAAAATTGTATGGAGTTGTGCGGAGTTGTAGAGTATTATACAGAGTCTTATGGAGTTTTACGGAGATGTCCGGAGTTGTACGGAGTTATACATAGCTGTAAGGCGTTACATGTAGTTTTACTTAGTTGTAGAGAGGTGTACCGAGTTGTACGTAGTTGTACAACGTTGTATGGAGTTAAACGGAGTAGGAAGGAGTTGTACAGAGTTATACCGAGATGTACGAAGCTTTGTATAGTTGTTCGGAGTTGTACGGAGTTGTACAAAGTTGTACGGAATAGTAGCAAACTGCAGAGAGTGGTAGGCAGTTGTACGGAGTTGTTCAAATTTGTACGGAGGTGTATGAAAATGGCCAGAGTTGTACGAAGTTGTACACAGTTGTACAGCGTTATACAGAGTTGTAGGGTGTTATACAGAGTTATAGTGATTTATACAAAGCTGTACGGAGTTGTACAGAGTCGTAAGGAGCTATACCAAGTTGTTTGGAGTAGTATGGGACTGTACAGAGCTGTACGGAGTTGTATGGAGTTGTACGGAGTTGTACGGAGTTGTACGGAGCTGTACGAAGTTTTACGGAGTTGTAGCAATCTGCACTGAGTTGTACAGAGTTGTACAGAGTTGAATAGAGTTTTAGGGAGTTGTGCGGAGTCGTAGGGAGTTGAAAGGAGTTGTAGAGGGTTGTTTGCAGTTCTACGGAGTTGTATGGACTTGAAGTGAATTGTATGGAGTTGAACAGAATTGTTCGGATTTGTAGCAAGTTATAGAAAGCTTGTACAGGGTAGTATGGAAGTGTACGGAGTTGTATGGACTTGTACGGAGCTGTACGGAGCCGTACGGAGTTGTACGGAGTTGTGCAGAGTTGTATGGAGTTTTATATTATTGTTCGGAGTTGAACGGAATAGTACGGAGTTGTACGAAGCTATATGGAGCTGAGCAGAGTTGTAGCGATTTGTGTGGAGTTGTACAGAGTTTTATGGAGTTCTATTGAGTTGTACAAAGGTATACAGAGTTATACACAGTTGTACATAGTTGTACAGAGTTATAGCGAGATGTAGCAAGTTGTAAGGAGTGTTACGGAGTTGTACAAAGATGTACGGAGTTGTACGGTGTTGTAAAGAGTTGTGTGGAGTTGTACGGAGTTTACGAAGTAATACGGAGCTGAAGAAACCTGTAAGAAGTCATGCGGAGTTGAACAGAGCTGTACGGGGTTGTTTGGAGCTGTACGCATCTGTACGGAGCTCTACGGAGGTGTGCAGAGTTGTACAGATTTCAACAAAGTTGAGCGGAGTTGTACGGGGTTGTATGGGATTTGGCGACTTGTACAGAGTTGTACGGAGTTATATTGAGTTGTACTGAGTGGTACGGAGTTGTATGGAGTTCTACAGAGTTTTACAAAGTTGTATGGAGTTGTACAGAGTTGTCCACAACTGTACAGAGTTGAAGCAAATAGTACAGAGCTGTACGGTATTGTATGGAGTTGTATGGAGTGGTACGGTATTGTATGGAGTTGTATGGAGTTGTATGGAGTTGTATAGAGTTATGCAAAGTTGCACGGCGTTGTACGGAGATGTAGCTAGTTATACGGAGTTGTACCAGATTATACAGAGTTGTACAGAGTTGAACGGAGTTGTACATAAGTTGTACGGAAATGGACGGAGTTGTACGGAGTTGTACAGAGTTATACAGATTTGTACAGATTTGTACAGAGCTATACAGAGTTGTACAAAGATATTCCAAGCTTTATAGAGTTTCATGGAGTCGTAGGAAGCCATACGGGATTCTAGGGAGATGTATAGAGTTGTACAAAGATGTGCGTAGCTTAAAGGAGTTATACGGAGTATTATAGAGTTGTCCTGAGTAGTGCGGAGTTGTTCCATGCTGTACCGAGTTGTGAAAGAGCTTTACGGATATGCAAGGAGTTGTACAGAGCTATACAGAGTTGTACGGAGTTGTATGGAGATTTATGGTGTTGTACAAAGTTGTGCAGAGTTGAACAATGTTGTACGAAGTTGTACAGAGTTGTACGGAGTTGTACGAAGTTGGGCAGAGTTGTACAGAGCTATACAAAGATGCACGGGGTTGTACAGAGTAGTACAGAGTTGTACATATTTGTACGGAATTGTACAGACATGTACGGAGCTGTATGTAGTTATACGAAGTTGAACGGAAATGTAGCACATTTTACAGATTTGAACGCATTTGTTCAGTTATATACGCTGTTTAATGGAGTTGTACTTTTTTGTATGGAGTTGTACACCTCCGCAGCCAGCTCACACCACCGTGCTACCAGTTCGCACCACTCGGCAACCAGTTCGCACCACTCAGCAACCAGTTCTCACCACTCTACAACTTGTTCGCACCACTCCACAACCGGTTCGCACCACTCCGCAACCAGTTTGCACCACTCCGCAACAAGTTGGCACCACTCCGCAACCAGTTCTCACCACTCTGATACCAGTTCGCACCACTCCGCAACCAGTTTGCACCACTCCACAACCACTTGGCACCACTCTGCAGCCCGTTTGCACCACTCAGCGACCAGTTTGAACCACTCAACAACTAGTTCGCACCACTCCGCCACCACTTTAAACCACCTTGAAACCCGTTTGCACCACCCCGCAACAAGTTCGCACCACTCCCCAACCAGTTTGCACCAATTGGCAACGAGTCTGCACAACTCCGCAGCCAGTTTGCACCACTCCACAACCAGTTTGAACCACTCTGCAACCAGTTCGCACCACTCCGCAACCAATTAAACCACTCCTCAACCAGTTCGCACCATTTCGCAACCAGTTTCCATCACTCTGCAACCGGCTTGCACCACTCTACAACCGGTTCGCACCAATCTCCGACCAGTTCGCAGTATTCCGCAACCAGTTTGCACGAATCCGCAACCAGTTCGCACCACTCTGCAACCACTTTGCACCACTCTGCAACCAGTTTGCACCACTCCGCAACCAGTTTGCACAATTCCACAACCAGTTCGCACCACTCTGCAACCAGTTCGCACCACTCCGCAACCAATTCAAACCACTCTGCAACCAGTTTGCACCACTCTGCAACCAGTTCCCACCACTCCGCAACCAGTTTGAACCACTCCCCAACCAGTTCGCACCACTTCGCAACCAGTTTACACCACTCCGCAACCAGTTTGCACTACTCTGCAACCAGTTTGCACCACTCCGCAACTGTTCTGCACCACTCCGCAACCAGTTCACACAAGAAACCAGTTCGCACCACTCCGCAACCCGTTGGCACCATTCCGCAACCAGTTCGTACCACATCTCAACCAGTTTTCACCACTCTGCAGCCAGTTCACACTACTTCGCAACCAGTTTGTACCATTCCGCAACTAGTTTGCGCCACTCCGCAACCAGTTTGCACCAGTCTGCAACCAGTTCACACCACCCCGCAACCAGTTCGCATCGCTCCAAGACCAGTTTGCACCACTCCGCGACCAGTTCGCACAACTATGCAACCAGTTCGCACCTCTTTAGCCAGTTCGCAAAACTCCGCAACTAATCACAACTCCGCAACCAGTTTGCACCACTCCGCAAACAGTTCGCACCACTCCGCAACCAGTTCGCACCACTCCTCAACCAGTTCCCACCTTTCCGCAACCCTTTCGCACCCCTCTGCAACCACTTTGCACCCCTCCTCAACAAGTTTGCACCACTCCGCAACCAGTTCTCACCACTCCGCAACCAGGTGACACCACTCCCCAATCAGTTTGCACCACTCCGCAACCAGTTCGCACCACTCTGCAACCAGTTCGCACCATTCCGCAACCAGTCTGTACCACTCCGCAACCAGTTCGCACCACTCCGCAACCAGTTTGCACCATTCCACAACCAGTTCGCATCACTCCGCAACCAGTTGGCACCACTCCGCAACCAGTTCGCACCACTCCGCAGCCAGTTCGCACCACTCCGCAACCAGTTTGCACCATTCCACAACCAGTTCGCATCACTCCGCAACCAGTTGGCACCACTCCGCAACCAGTTCGCACCACTCCGCAGCCAGTTCGCACCACTCCGCAACCAGTTTGCACCATTCCACAACCAGTTCGCATCACTCCGCAACCAGTTGGCACCACTCCGCAACCAGTTCGCACCACTCCGCAGCCAGTTCGCACCACTCCGCAACCAGTTTGCACCATTCCACAACCAGTTCGCATCACTCCGCAACCAGTTGGCACCACTCCGCAACCAGTTCGCACCACTCCGCAGCCAGTTCGCACCACTCCGCAACCAGTTTGCACCACTCCGTAACCAGTTTGCGCCACTCCGATACTTGTTCGGACCACTCCGCAACCAGTTCCCACCACTCCGCAACCAGTTCGCATCACTCCGAAACCAGTTCGCACCACTCCGCAACCAGTTCACACCACTGCACAACCCTTTTGCACCATTCCGCAACCAATTGGCACCACTCTGCAGCCAGTTCGACCACTCCGCAACCAGTTCAAACCACTTGGCAACCTGTTCGCACCACTCCGCAACCCGTTAGCAGCACCCACAGCCAGTTTCCACCACTCCGTAACCAGTTTGCACCACTCCGCAACCCATTCGCACCACTCCATAACCAGTTCGCACCACTCCGGAACCAGTTCACACCAATCCATTCAGTTCGCACCACTCCGCAACCAGTTCGCACCACTCCGCAATCAGTTTGCACCATTCCGCAACCATTTCACACCATTCCGCAACCAGTTCGCACCACCCTACAACCAGTTCGCAGCACTCCGCATCCAGTTCGCACCACTCCGCAACCAATTCGCACCACTCGGCAACCAGTTGGCACCACTCCGCAACCAGTACGCACCACCATGCAACCAGTTCACAGTACTCCGCAACCAGTTCGCACCACTCCGCAACCAGTTCGCACCACTCCGCAATCAGTTCGCACCACTC
>SZWC01012937.1:0-14778 GCA_023375785.1 Penium margaritaceum | reverse complement strand
GCACCACTCCGCAACCAGTTTGCACCACTCCGCAACCAGATCGCACCACTCCGCAACCAGTTCGAACTTCCCCGCAACCAGATTGCACCATTCCGCAACCAGTTCGCACCACTCGCATCCAGTTCGCACCACTCCGCGACAAGTTTGCACCACTCCACAAGCAGTTCGCACCACTCCGCAACCAGTTCGCACCACTCCGCAACCAGTTCGCTTCAATCCGCAACCAGTTTGTACCACCACGCAAGCAGTTCGCACTACTCGGCAACCATTTCGCACAACTCCGCAACAAGTTCCCACCACTCCGCAACCAATTTGCACCACTCCGCAACCAGTTCCTACCATCCGCAGCCATTTCGCACCACTCCGGAACTAGTTTGCACAACTCCGCAACCAATTCACACAACTCTGCAACCAGTTCTCACCACTCCGCAACACGTTGCACCACCCGCAGCCAGTTTGTACCACTCAACAACCAGTTTTGACCACTCCGCAAGCAGTTTGCACCACTCCGCATCCAGTTCGCATCACTCCGCAACCAGTTCGCACCAATCCGCAACCAGTTTGCACCACTCCGCGACCAGTTCGCACCACTCCGCAACCAGTTCGCACCACTCCGCAGCCAGTTCGCACCACTCGACAACCAGTTCACAGCGCTCCGCAACCAGTTCGCACCACTCCGCAACCAGTTCGCATCACTCCGCAACCAGTTTGCACCACTCCGCAACCAGTTCGCACCACTCCGCAACCCGTTCGCACCACTCCGCAGCCAGTTCGCACCACTCGACAACCAGTTCACAGCGCTCCGCAACCAGTTCGCACCACTCCGCAACCAGTTCGCATCACTCCGCAACCAGTTTGCACCACTCCGCAACCAGTTCGCACCACTCCGCAACCCGTTCGCACCACTCCGCAGCCAGTTCGCACCACTCGACAACCAGTTCACAGCGCTCCGCAACCAGTTCGCACCACTCCGCAACCAGTTCGCATCACTCCGCAACCAGTTTGCACCACTCCGCAACCAGTTCGCACCACTCCGCAACCCGTTCGCACCACTCCGCAGCCAGTTCGCACCACTCGACAACCAGTTCACAGCGCTCCGCAACCAGTTCGCACCACTCCGCAACCAGTTCGCATCACTCCGCAACCAGTTTGCACCACTCCGCAACCAGTTCGCACCACTCCGCAACCCGTTCGCACCACTCCGCAGCCAGTTCGCACCACTCGACAACCAGTTCACAGCGCTCCGCAACCAGTTCGCACCACTCCGCAACCAGTTCGCATCACTCCGCAACCAGTTTGCACCACTCCGCAACCAGTTCGCACCACTCCGCAACCCGTTCGCACCACTCCGCAGCCAGTTCGCACCACTCGACAACCAGTTCACAGCGCTCCGCAACCAGTTCGCACCACTCCGCAACCAGTTCGCATCACTCCGCAACCAGTTTGCACCACTCCGCAACCAGTTCGCACCACTCCGCAACCCGTTCGCACCACTCCGCAGCCAGTTCGCACCACTCGACAACCAGTTCACAGCGCTCCGCAACCAGTTCGCACCACTCCGCAACCAGTTCGCATCACTCCGCAACCAGTTTGCACCACTCCGCAACCAGTTCGCACCACTCCGCAACCCGTTCGCACCACTCCGCAGCCAGTTCGCACCACTCGACAACCAGTTCACAGCGCTCCGCAACCAGTTCGCACCACTCCGCAACCAGTTCGCATCACTCCGCAACCAGTTTGCACCACTCCGCAACCAGTTCGCACCACTCCGCAACCCGTTCGCACCACTCCGCAGCCAGTTCGCACCACTCGACAACCAGTTCACAGCGCTCCGCAACCAGTTCGCACCACTCCGCAACCAGTTCGCATCACTCCGCAACCAGTTTGCACCACTCCGCAACCAGTTCGCACCACTCCGCAACCCGTTCGCACCACTCCGCAGCCAGTTCGCACCACTCGACAACCAGTTCACAGCGCTCCGCAACCAGTTCGCACCACTCCGCAACCAGTTCGCATCACTCCGCAACCAGTTTGCACCACTCCGCAACCAATTCGCACCACTGCCAACCAGGTCCCACAACTCCGCAACCAGTTCGCACCACTCCCCAACCAGTTTGCACCATTTTTCAACCAGTTCGCACCACTCCGCAACCCGTTCGCACCACTCCGCAGCCAGTTCGCACCACTCGACAACCAGTTCAAAGCGCTCCGCAACCAGTTCGCACCACTCCGCAACCAGGCTACATCACTCCTCAACCAGTTCGCAGCACTCCGCAACCAGTTTGCACCACTGTGCAACCAATTGGCACCTCTCTGCAACCAGTTCACACCACTCCACGACCAGTTCGCACCACTCCGCAACCAGTTTGCACCACTCCACAACCAGTTCGCACCACTCCGCAACCAGTTTACACGACTCTGCAACCAGTTTGCACCAGTCAGTAACCAGTTCGCACCACTCTGCAACCAGTTCACACCATTCTTCATCCAGATCGCACCAATGTGCAACCTGTTTGCACCTCTCCGCAACCAGTTCGCACCAATCCGCAACTAGTTCGCACCACTCCGCAACCAGTTCGCACCACTCCGAAACCAGTTCCCACCATTCCGCAACCAGTTCGTACCACTCCGCAGCCAGTTCGCACCACTCCGCAACCAGTTCGCACCACTCCGCAACCAGTGCGCACCACTCCGCAACCAGTTCGCACCACTCTGCAACCAGCTTGCACCACTCCGCAACCAGTTCGCACCACTCCGCACCCAGTGCGCACCACTCCGCAACCAGTGCGCACCACTCCGCAACCAGTTCGCACCACTCTGCAACCAGCTTGCACCACTCCGCAACCAGTTCGCACCACTCCGCACCCAGTGCGCACCACTCCGCAACCAGTGCGCACCACTCCGCAACCAGTTCGCACCACTCTGCAACCAGCTTGCACCACTCCGCAACCAGTTCGCACCACTCCGCACCCAGTGCGCACCACTCCGCAACCAGTGCGCACCACTCCGCAACCAGTTCGCACCACTCTGCAACCAGCTTGCACCACTCCGCAACCAGTTCGCACCACTCCGCACCCAGTGCGCACCACTCCGCAACCAGTGCGCACCACTCCGCAACCAGTTCGCACCACTCTGCAACCAGCTTGCACCACTCCGCAACCAGTTCGCACCACTCCGCACCCAGTGCGCACCACTCCGCAACCAGTGCGCACCACTCCGCAACCAGTTCGCACCACTCTGCAACCAGCTTGCACCACTCCGCAACCAGTTCGCACCACTCCGCACCCAGTGCGCACCACTCCGCAACCAGTGCGCACCACTCCGCAACCAGTTCGCACCACTCTGCAACCAGCTTGCACCACTCCGCAACCAGTTCGCACCACTCCGCACCCAGTGCGCACCACTCCGCAACCAGTGCGCACCACTCCGCAACCAGTTCGCACCACTCTGCAACCAGCTTGCACCACTCCGCAACCAGTTCGCACCACTCCGCACCCAGTGCGCACCACTCCGCAACCAGTGCGCACCACTCCGCAACCAGTTCGCACCACTCTGCAACCAGCTTGCACCACTCCGCAACCAGTTCGCACCACTCCGCACCCAGTGCGCACCACTCCGCAACCAGTGCGCACCACTCCGCAACCAGTTCGCACCACTCTGCAACCAGCTTGCACCACTCCGCAACCAGTTCGCACCACTCCGCACCCAGTGCGCACCACTCCGCAACCAGTGCGCACCACTCCGCAACCAGTTCGCACCACTCTGCAACCAGCTTGCACCACTCCGCAACCAGTTCGCACCACTCCGCACCCAGTGCGCACCACTCCGCAACCAGTGCGCACCACTCCGCAACCAGTTCGCACCACTCTGCAACCAGCTTGCACCACTCCGCAACCAGTTCGCACCACTCCGCACCCAGTGCGCACCACTCCGCAACCAGTGCGCACCACTCCGCAACCAGTTCGCACCACTCTGCAACCAGCTTGCACCACTCCGCAACCAGTTCGCACCACTCCGCACCCAGTGCGCACCACTCCGCAACCAGTGCGCACCACTCCGCAACCAGTTCGCACCACTCTGCAACCAGCTTGCACCACTCCGCAACCAGTTCGCACCACTCCGCACCCAGTGCGCACCACTCCGCAACCAGTGCGCACCACTCCGCAACCAGTTCGCACCACTCTGCAACCAGCTTGCACCACTCCGCAACCAGTTCGCACCACTCCGCACCCAGTGCGCACCACTCCGCAACCAGTGCGCACCACTCCGCAACCAGTTCGCACCACTCTGCAACCAGCTTGCACCACTCCGCAACCAGTTCGCACCACTCCGCAAGCAATTTGCACCACTCCGCAACCAGTTCCTACCACCCGCAGCCAGTTCGCACCACTCCGCAACCAGTTTCCACCACTTCGCAACCAGTTCGCACCACTCGGCAACCCGTTCGCACCACCCGTAGCCAGTAGGTACCACTCCGCAACCAGTTCGTACCACTCCGCAACCAATTCGCACCACTCTGTAACCAGTTCGCACCATTCTGCAACCAGTTCACACCACTCCGCAACCAGTACGCACCACTCCGCAACCAGTTCCCACCACTCCGCAACCAATTTGCATCAGTCCGAAACCAGTTCGCACCACTCTGCAACCAGTTCACACCACTCCGCAACCCGTTCGCACCACTCCGCACCCAGTTCGCACCACTCCGCAACGAGTTCCCACCAATCTGCAACCAGTTTGCACCACTCTGTAACCAGTTGGCACCTCTCTGCAGCCAGTTCACTCCACTCCACGACCTGTTCGCACCACTCTGCAACCAGTTCGCACCACTTTGCAACCAGTTCGCACCACTCCGCAACCAGTTCACACCACTGTGCAACCAGTTCGCACCACTCCGCAACCAATTCGCACCACTCAGCAACCAGTTCGCACCACTCCGCAAGCAGTTCGCACCACTCCGCCACCCGTTCGCACCACCCGCAGCCAGTTCGTACCTCTCCGGAACCAGTTCGCACCAAACCGCATTCAGTTTGCACCAGTCCGCAACAAGTTCGCACCACTCCATAAGCAGTTCGCACCACTCCGCCACCCGTTCGCACCACCCGCAGCCAGTTCGTACCTCTCCGGAACCAGTTCGCACCAAACCGCATTCAGTTTGCACCAGTCCGCAACAAGTTCGCACCACTCCATAAGCAGTTCGCACCACTCCGCCACCCGTTCGCACCACCCGCAGCCAGTTCGTACCTCTCCGGAACCAGTTCGCACCAAACCGCATTCAGTTTGCACCAGTCCGCAACAAGTTCGCACCACTCCATAAGCAGTTCGCACCACTCCGCCACCCGTTCGCACCACCCGCAGCCAGTTCGTACCTCTCCGGAACCAGTTCGCACCAAACCGCATTCAGTTTGCACCAGTCCGCAACAAGTTCGCACCACTCCATAAGCAGTTCGCACCACTCCGCCACCCGTTCGCACCACCCGCAGCCAGTTCGTACCTCTCCGGAACCAGTTCGCACCAAACCGCATTCAGTTTGCACCAGTCCGCAACAAGTTCGCACCACTCCATAAGCAGTTCGCACCACTCCGCCACCCGTTCGCACCACCCGCAGCCAGTTCGTACCTCTCCGGAACCAGTTCGCACCAAACCGCATTCAGTTTGCACCAGTCCGCAACAAGTTCGCACCACTCCATAAGCAGTTCGCACCACTCCGCCACCCGTTCGCACCACCCGCAGCCAGTTCGTACCTCTCCGGAACCAGTTCGCACCAAACCGCATTCAGTTTGCACCAGTCCGCAACAAGTTCGCACCACTCCATAAGCAGTTCGCACCACTCCGCCACCCGTTCGCACCACCCGCAGCCAGTTCGTACCTCTCCGGAACCAGTTCGCACCACTATACAACCAGTTCGCACCATTCCGCAACCAGATCGCACCAGTCCGCAACCAGTTTGCACCACTCCGCAGCCAGTTTGCACCAATCCGCAACCAGTTCGCACCACTATACAACCAGTTTGCACCACTCCGCAACCAGTTCGCACCACTCCGCAACCTGTATGCACCGCTCCGCAACAAGTTTGCACCACTCTGGAACCAGTTTGCACCACTTTGCAACCAGTTTGCACCTCTCCGCAACCAGTTTGCAACATTCCGCAACCAGTTCCCACCACAGTGCATTCAGTTCGCACCACTTCGCAACAAGTTTGCACCACTCCACAAGCAGTTTGCACCACTCCGCAACCAGTTCACACCACTCCGCAACCAGTTGCACCACTGCACAACCAGTTTGCACCACTCCGCAACCAGTTTGTACCACCCCGCAACCAGTTCGCAGCACTCCACAACCAGTTCGCACCACTCCGCAACCAGTTCGCACCTCTCCGCAACCAGTTCGCACCACTCCACAACCAGTTCGCACCACTCCGCAACCAGTTCGCACTACTCCGCAACCAGTTCGCACCACTCTGCAACCAGTTCGCACCTCTCCGCAACCAATTTGCACCACTCCGCAACCAGTTCCTACCATAGCAGCCAGTTTGCATCACTCCGCAACCAGTTTGCACCACTCCGCAACCAGTTTGCACAACTCTGCAACCAGTTTTCACCACTCTGCAACCAGTTTGCACCACTCCGCAACCCGTTCGCACCACCCGCAGCCAGTTCGTACCACTCCGCAACCAGTTTGCACCACTCCGCAACCAGTTCGCACCACTGTCAGGCGGGGATCCACCGCGTCTCCGCTGAGAAGAAGATGGATCTGCGAAGGGGAAATCGCTGCTTTGCAGCGTGTAGCGCGCCGCGCGGAGTCCAAGATAGGAAAAGAGTGAGAGAAGTTGTCTGAAGAGGACTAGCTTTTGGTAGATATAAAAAGTAGTAGTGTAGCGGAGGAGCCATTGTGATCAGGGATCAGTTTACACCACTCCGCCACCAGTTCGCACCACTCGACAACCAGTTCACAGCGCTCCGCAACCAGTTCGCACCACTCCGCAACCAGGCTGCACCACTCCGCAACCAGTTCGCAGCACTCCGCAACCAGTTTGCACCACTCTGCAACCAATTGGCACCTCTCTGCAACCAGTTTACACCACTCCACGACCAGTTCGCACCACTTCGCAACCAGTTTGCACCACTCCACAACCAGTTGGCACCACTCCGCAACCAGTTTACACCTCTCTGCAACCAGTTTGCACCAGTCAGTAACCAGTTCACACCACTCTGCAACCAGTTCACATCATTCTGCATCCAGATCGCACCAATCTGCAACCAGTTTGCACCTCTCCGCAACCAGTTCGCACCAATCCGCAACCAGTTTGCACCACTCCGCAACCAGTTCGCACCACTCCGAAACCAGTTCCCACCATTCCGCAACCAGTTCGCACCACTCCGCAACCGGTTCGCACCACTCCGCAACAAGTTCGCACCACTCCATCAGCAGTTCGCACCACTCCGCAACCAGTTCGCACCCCTCCGCAACGAGTTCCCACCAATCTGCAACCCGTTTGCACCACTCTGTAACCAATTGGCACCTCTCTGCAGTCAGTTCACACCACTCCACGACCAGTTCGCACCACTCTGCAACCAGTTCGCACCACTCCGCAACCCGTTCGCACCACCCGCAGCCAGTTCGTACCACTCCGGAACCAGTTTGCACCACTTGGCAACCCGTTCGCACTTCTCCGCAACCAGTTTGCACCATTTCGCAACCGGTTCGCACCACTCCGCAACAAGTTCGCACCACTCCATCAGCAGTTCGCACCACTCCGCAACCAGTTCGCACCCCTCCGCAACGAGTTCCCACCAATCTGCAACCCGTTTGCACCACTCTGTAACCAATTGGCACCTCTCTGCAGTCAGTTCACACCACTCCACGACCAGTTCGCACCACTCTGCAACCAGTTCGCACCACTCCGCAACCCGTTCGCACCACCCGCAGCCAGTTCGTACCACTCCGGAACCAGTTTGCACCACTTGGCAACCCGTTCGCACTTCTCCGCAACCAGTTTGCACCATTTCGCAACCGGTTCGCACCACTCCGCAACAAGTTCGCACCACTCCATCAGCAGTTCGCACCACTCCGCAACCAGTTCGCACCCCTCCGCAACGAGTTCCCACCAATCTGCAACCCGTTTGCACCACTCTGTAACCAATTGGCACCTCTCTGCAGTCAGTTCACACCACTCCACGACCAGTTCGCACCACTCTGCAACCAGTTCGCACCACTCCGCAACCCGTTCGCACCACCCGCAGCCAGTTCGTACCACTCCGGAACCAGTTTGCACCACTTGGCAACCCGTTCGCACTTCTCCGCAACCAGTTTGCACCATTTCGCAACCGGTTCGCACCACTCCGCAACAAGTTCGCACCACTCCATCAGCAGTTCGCACCACTCCGCAACCAGTTCGCACCCCTCCGCAACGAGTTCCCACCAATCTGCAACCCGTTTGCACCACTCTGTAACCAATTGGCACCTCTCTGCAGTCAGTTCACACCACTCCACGACCAGTTCGCACCACTCTGCAACCAGTTCGCACCACTCCGCAACCCGTTCGCACCACCCGCAGCCAGTTCGTACCACTCCGGAACCAGTTTGCACCACTTGGCAACCCGTTCGCACTTCTCCGCAACCAGTTTGCACCATTTCGCAACCGGTTCGCACCACTCCGCAACAAGTTCGCACCACTCCATCAGCAGTTCGCACCACTCCGCAACCAGTTCGCACCCCTCCGCAACGAGTTCCCACCAATCTGCAACCCGTTTGCACCACTCTGTAACCAATTGGCACCTCTCTGCAGTCAGTTCACACCACTCCACGACCAGTTCGCACCACTCTGCAACCAGTTCGCACCACTCCGCAACCCGTTCGCACCACCCGCAGCCAGTTCGTACCACTCCGGAACCAGTTTGCACCACTTGGCAACCCGTTCGCACTTCTCCGCAACCAGTTTGCACCATTTCGCAACCGGTTCGCACCACTCCGCAACAAGTTCGCACCACTCCATCAGCAGTTCGCACCACTCCGCAACCAGTTCGCACCCCTCCGCAACGAGTTCCCACCAATCTGCAACCCGTTTGCACCACTCTGTAACCAATTGGCACCTCTCTGCAGTCAGTTCACACCACTCCACGACCAGTTCGCACCACTCTGCAACCAGTTCGCACCACTCCGCAACCCGTTCGCACCACCCGCAGCCAGTTCGTACCACTCCGGAACCAGTTTGCACCACTTGGCAACCCGTTCGCACTTCTCCGCAACCAGTTTGCACCATTTCGCAACCGGTTCGCACCACTCCGCAACAAGTTCGCACCACTCCATCAGCAGTTCGCACCACTCCGCAACCAGTTCGCACCCCTCCGCAACGAGTTCCCACCAATCTGCAACCCGTTTGCACCACTCTGTAACCAATTGGCACCTCTCTGCAGTCAGTTCACACCACTCCACGACCAGTTCGCACCACTCTGCAACCAGTTCGCACCACTCCGCAACCCGTTCGCACCACCCGCAGCCAGTTCGTACCACTCCGGAACCAGTTTGCACCACTTGGCAACCCGTTCGCACTTCTCCGCAACCAGTTTGCACCATTTCGCAACCGGTTCGCACCACTCCGCAACAAGTTCGCACCACTCCATCAGCAGTTCGCACCACTCCGCAACCAGTTCGCACCCCTCCGCAACGAGTTCCCACCAATCTGCAACCCGTTTGCACCACTCTGTAACCAATTGGCACCTCTCTGCAGTCAGTTCACACCACTCCACGACCAGTTCGCACCACTCTGCAACCAGTTCGCACCACTCCGCAACCCGTTCGCACCACCCGCAGCCAGTTCGTACCACTCCGGAACCAGTTTGCACCACTTGGCAACCCGTTCGCACTTCTCCGCAACCAGTTTGCACCATTTCGCAACCGGTTCGCACCACTCCGCAACAAGTTCGCACCACTCCATCAGCAGTTCGCACCACTCCGCAACCAGTTCGCACCCCTCCGCAACGAGTTCCCACCAATCTGCAACCCGTTTGCACCACTCTGTAACCAATTGGCACCTCTCTGCAGTCAGTTCACACCACTCCACGACCAGTTCGCACCACTCTGCAACCAGTTCGCACCACTCCGCAACCCGTTCGCACCACCCGCAGCCAGTTCGTACCACTCCGGAACCAGTTTGCACCACTTGGCAACCCGTTCGCACTTCTCCGCAACCAGTTTGCACCATTTCGCAACCGGTTCGCACCACTCCGCAACAAGTTCGCACCACTCCATCAGCAGTTCGCACCACTCCGCAACCAGTTCGCACCCCTCCGCAACGAGTTCCCACCAATCTGCAACCCGTTTGCACCACTCTGTAACCAATTGGCACCTCTCTGCAGTCAGTTCACACCACTCCACGACCAGTTCGCACCACTCTGCAACCAGTTCGCACCACTCCGCAACCCGTTCGCACCACCCGCAGCCAGTTCGTACCACTCCGGAACCAGTTTGCACCACTTGGCAACCCGTTCGCACTTCTCCGCAACCAGTTTGCACCATTTCGCAACCGGTTCGCACCACTCCGCAACAAGTTCGCACCACTCCATCAGCAGTTCGCACCACTCCGCAACCAGTTCCTACCACCCGCAGCCAGTTAGCATCACTCCGCAACCAGTTTGCACCACTCAGGAACCAGTTCGCACAACTCTGCAACCAGTTCGCATCACTCCGCAACCAGTTCGCACCACTCCGCCACCCGTTCGCACCACCCACAGCTAGTTCGTACCTTTCCGCAACCAGTTTGCACCACTCCGCAACCAGTTCGCACCACTCCGCAGCCAGTTTGCACCAATCCGCAACCAGTTAGCACCACTATACAACCAGTTTGCACCACTCCGCAACCAGTTCGCACCACTCCCCAACCTGTATGCACCGCTCCGCAACAAGTTTGCACCACTCTGGAACCAGTTTGCACCACTTTGCAACCAGTTTGCACCTCTCCGCAACCAGTTTGCAACATTCTGCAACCAGTTCCCACCACACTGCATTCAGTTCGCACCACTCCGCAACAAGTTTGCACCACTCCACAAGCAGTTCGCACCACTCCGCAACCAGTTCACACCACTCTGCAACCAGTTGCACCACTGCGCAACCAGTTCGCACCACTCCGCAACCAGTTCGCACCTCTCCGCAACCAGTTTGCACCACTCTGCACCCTGTTCGCACCACTCTGCAACCCGTTCGCACCACACCGCAACCAGTTCGGACCACTCCGCAACCAGTTCGCACTACTCCGCAACCAGTTCGCACCACTCTGCAACCAGTTCGCACCACTCCGCAACCAATTTGCACCACTCCGCAACCAGTTCCTACGACCCGCAGCCAGTTTGCATCACTCCGCAACCAGTTTGCACCACTCCGCAACCAGTTTGCACAACTCTGCAACCAGTTTGCACCACTTTGCAACCAGTTCGCACCACTCCGCAACCCGTTCGCACCACCCACAGCCAGTTCGTACCACTCCGCAACCAGTTTGCACCACTCCGCAACCAGTTCGCACCACTGTCAGGCGGGGATTCACCGCGTCTCCGCTGAGAAGAAGATGGATCTGCGAAGGGGAAATCGCTGCTTCGCAGCATGTAGCGCGCCGCGCGGAGTCCAAGATAGGAAAAGAGTGAGAGAAGTTGTCTGAAGAGGACTAGCTTTTGGTAGACATAAAAAGTAGTAGTGTAGCGGAGGAACCATTGTGATCAGGGATATGACTAATGATGAGAGATGCTTACCTTTGCCTAATGCAAGCTTATCTCCCTCTCATGAGCTTGAGAACCCTGACTTGTTCGGAACGTGGTTACCTCCATCCATCTCATTAATCCGCGCGAGTGTTAGTGTGGTTCACACCCAGGCCTCACCCTCAAAGACCGGCACCAGTGGAGGAAGTTGAAGTCCTGCTCTGCGCGGAATTGTTCCGCGGAGGACAAATACTTGTCCTGCGGATGAGTGCGGAGCATACTGCTCAATCCACCCCTCCTGAGAACAGCCAAAGATTCCGCAGGGGCTGTCATTACCAGGGAACACAAGTTGGGTGAAGAGTGCTGTTGGCAACTCCGCGGCCTTGCACACGACCGCGGAACAGGGTTCCGCGGGCAAAGGAGTCAGAGGCCACGAGGTGGCGGACTCTCGTGTTGGCAAGGAGGGAGTCGCGGAGCACTACCCACAGCTAGGACCCAGAAGGTGTGAAGCATCCGCGGAAGACCAGGAGAGGTATCGAAGGAGCGGCCAGCGGGTGCTGCCCTGAATCACGGAACGGCAAGATCGCGGAGCGGACCAAACGCGGAGTCAGAGAGCGCGGAAGTAATATTATGCGCGCCAAAATTATGGGCATCACTTGTGCCTTGTGCCTTGTGCCTTGTGCCTTATCCCTCGTGCTTTGTGCCTTGTGCCTTGTGCCTTGTGCCTTGTGCCTTGTGCCCTGTGTCTTGTGCCTTTTGCCTTGTGCCTTGTGCCTTGTGCCTTGTGCCTTGTGCCTTGTGCTTTGTGCCTTGTGCATTGTGCCTTGTGCATTGTGTCGTGTGCCTTGTGCCTTGTGCCTTTTGCGTCGTGCCGTGTTCCTTGTGCCTTGTGCCTTCTGCCTTGTACCGTGTGCCTTATGCATTGTGCCTTGTGCCTTGTGCCTTGTGCCTCGTGCCTCGTGCCTTGTGCCTTGTGCCTTGTGCCTTGCGCCTTGTGCCTTGTGCCTTGTGCCTTGTGTCTTGTGCCTTGTGCCTTGTGCCTTGTGCCTCGTGCCTCGTGCCTTGTGCCTTGTGCCTTGTGCCTTGCGCCTTGTGCCTTGTGCCTTGTGCCTTGTGTCTTGTGCCTTGTGCCTTGTGCCTTGTGCCTCGTGCCTCGTGCCTTGTGCCTTGTGCCTTGTGCCTTGCGCCTTGTGCCTTGTGCCTTGTGCCTTGTGTCTTGTGCCTTGTGCCTTGTGCCTTGTGCCTCGTGCCTCGTGCCTTGTGCCTTGTGCCTTGTGCCTTGCGCCTTGTGCCTTGTGCCTTGTGCCTTGTGTCTTGTGCCTTGTGCCTTGTGCCTTGTGCCTCGTGCCTCGTGCCTTGTGCCTTGTGCCTTGTGCCTTGCGCCTTGTGCCTTGTGCCTTGTGCCTTGTGTCTTGTGCCTTGTGCCTTGTGCCTTGTGCCTCGTGCCTCGTGCCTTGTGCCTTGTGCCTTGTGCCTTGCGCCTTGTGCCTTGTGCCTTGTGCCTTGTGTCTTGTGCCTTGTGCCTTGTGCCTTGTGCCTCGTGCCTCGTGCCTTGTGCCTTGTGCCTTGTGCCTTGCGCCTTGTGCCTTGTGCCTTGTGCCTTGTGTCTTGTGCCTTGTGCCTTGTGCCTTGTGCCTCGTGCCTCGTGCCTTGTGCCTTGTGCCTTGTGCCTTGCGCCTTGTGCCTTGTGCCTTGTGCCTTGTGTCTTGTGCCTTGTGCCTTGTGCCTTGTGCCTCGTGCCTCGTGCCTTGTGCCTTGTGCCTTGTGCCTTGCGCCTTGTGCCTTGTGCCTTGTGCCTTGTGTCTTGTGCCTTGTGCCTTGTGCCTTGTGCCTCGTGCCTCGTGCCTTGTGCCTTGTGCCTTGTGCCTTGCGCCTTGTGCCTTGTGCCTTGTGCCTTGTGTCTTGTGCCTTGTGCCTTGTGCCTTGTGCCTCGTGCCTCGTGCCTTGTGCCTTGTGCCTTGTGCCTTGCGCCTTGTGCCTTGTGCCTTGTGCCTTGTGTCTTGTGCCTTGTGCCTTGTGCCTTGTGCCTCGTGCCTCGTGCCTTGTGCCTTGTGCCTTGTGCCTTGCGCCTTGTGCCTTGTGCCTTGTGCCTTGTGCTTTGTGCCTTATGCATTGTGCCTTGTGCATTGTGTCGCGTGCCTTGTGCCTTGTTCCTTTTGACTCGTGTCGTGTTCCCTGTGCCTTGTGCCTTCTGCCTTGTGCCTTGTGCCTTGTGCCTTGTACATTGTGTCCCGTGCCTCGTGCGTTGTGCCTTTTGCCTCGTGTCGTGTGCCTTGTGCCTTGTGCCTTGTGCCGTGTGCCTTGTGCATTGTGCCTTGTGCCTTGTGTCGTGTGCCTTGTGCCTTGTGCCTTTTGCCTTCTGCCTTTTGCGTTGTGCCTTGTGCCTTGTGCCTTGTGCCTTATGCCTTGTGCTTTTTGCCTTGTGCATTGTGCCTTGTGCATTGTGTCGCGTGCCTTGTGACTTGTTCCTTTTGCCTCCTGTCATGTTCCCTGTGCCTTGTGCCTTCTGCCTTGTGCCTTGTGCCTTGTACATTGTGTTTCGTGCCTCCTGCATTGAGCCCTTTTCCTTTTGCCGTGTGCCTTGTGCCTCGTGCCTTGTGCCTTGTGCCATGTGCCTTGTGCCTTGTGCCTTGTGTTGTTATTTGAATGCCCCTTGGCCACTAGTCTCCAGAATTGGCGAGTAGTGGACGGACCAGGCATGCACTGCTCATGTGGAGCAAGTCCCCTGGGTCCGGTCCAACAGACCAGGCATGCACTGTCCTTGTTCAAGGAAAAGTCCCCTGGGTTTTTCTCATGATGGCTATTCAGATTGTCAATCTGACCGTACCGATGGAAAGAGCAGGTGTCAAAATGTCAGCTGTCCAAGTTTTGGGCAGATCCAACGGTCGGATTGGAAGATGCAAGATGTGCCTTGGATCAGGGGATGTCTTTCCTGATTGAGGGGATGACCTCCTTATTTTAAGAAGTGACATCGGCCAAGGCGCGCGCGCTTCGGGTTAGCCGAGGCGCGTGCGCTTCGGCTGCCAAAGGCACTCCTTAGCTATTTATGCCTTGTACTTGCCATTGTCTCAACTACTCCTTCACTTGATGT
>SZWC01012936.1:37315-81331 GCA_023375785.1 Penium margaritaceum | reverse complement strand
AGAGAGAGAGAGAGAGAGAGAGAGAGAGAGAGAGGGAGAGAGAGAGAGAGAGAGAGAGAGAGAGAGATAGAGAGAGATAGAGAGAGAGAGAGAGAGAGAGAGAGAGGGAGAGGGAGAGGGAGAGGGAGAGGGAGAGAGAGAGAGGGAGAGAGAGAGAGAGAGAGAGAGCTACAGTTGCAGTTGCGGGCTTGAGAAACAGTGTGGGTGCTGTGCTGCTGCTGCATGCTGTAAGGGAGAGAGGGTGCTTTGGAGTACGCTTGCCGCATGTTGCGGGAGTGGTGGAATCGGTGGGAAGGAGCTGAGTGGCGTTGGTGTGCCGTGGCCTCTTATGACGCTGCTGGGGGAACGTCCTACTGCTGGACACTCCAGGAGCTGAACCCTGGCCTTCTGGAGCCAACGTCCTGCGCCTCCGTCTGGATCCCTCACAATGGTCCTTGTACCAAATGACACATAAAAAGTTCTGGAGTGAAGGTAGGAGTGGCATGAGTTTGTCGCTGGCTTGCAGGTGGTTGGATCACATACATGGCAACCTTTGTTTCCATCATCTATCCTGTGGCGCGCTCGATCAGTCTATGACATTCACCGATATCTCAGCCTTTGCTCTATGGCCTCAAACTCCTCACTGCTACCTTCCTGGAACTGTTTGTGGGAGACATGTTCATAGTTGACCTGTTGCTTGGCAACGTGACACGAAGCAGAAGTGGGGCCAATGTCTGGCCTCGATGGTAACTATGCGCACCTGTCTGCTTCTCATGATTCAGTTGTGTGGCATGCCAAACGAGAAATGTAGTTGTTTGCACTTTGCTTTATGATTTTGAAGTCTGTAACTGTCAGGAGCCTACCTGGTCATGGATATGTGCTAGACTTCAAACACAGTCTCACTGCCATACAAGAGTAGAATGTTATGACACGAAGTGAGAAGATGCATGGAAGCTTCCTAGTGACGCGTAGTCGTTGGTAAAACGCCAGTGATTGGTCAGACGGTGACGACAATCACAAGTTGTGCACACAACGGGAAGGGTCTCGTTCGAAAATGCAAGGCGAAGTGTCAGAATACTTCAAATAGCATTTGCAGAGAAAGCTGACAAATGATAGGCCCATGGCATAAGTACTTCCCCCGGCGCATGGCGGGTGTTGCACGCGGCATTGCAATATCTGTACTAAAACCGGCCCAAAACCACTGCTTTCGCCGTAACTCTGCGCAGACATATTAGAACGCTACGTCATCTGAACCTAGACATGCAGGATGAAAAGCCAGACGTTACGATTGGTCACATGCATGCATCCGGCATCAAACGGTGCACACACAATGCAAAAACATGCAAATCGGGCCCACAGCCAGTCCACGGATAAAATCCTGTGTGCTGTAGAAAAACTGCAGGAGGTCCCGGGTAGCGTCTAGAGCTCTGGAACGGTCGTCAATCAGCTCCAAGATGGTAGTCCGCCAGCAGATGACGCACCGGTGCCTCCAGGGTCCGCATCGGGGATCTGCACAAGTATGGACATGGCCGAGTGGTCACAGTATACTGTACAGGTCGACACGAACGTCACAAATCACAACACTCCCCCATGACCCGATGGTACGCATGTCCATACACGTGCAGCACTGAGATGAGTACAAGATCGAGTGCAACGATAAATGTGACATGGACACAGACACACCCCACACTGAACCACTCTCAGGCAAGGGACGAAGTCCAACAGAACGAATGGCCACCAAAACTTTCCGCGTGCTAGTGCCTTCATGAAGAAATCAGCACGCTGCATGTCAGTACCAACCCAAGTAACGAAGATCACGTCTCGCTCCACCAGATTGCGCACGAAGTACTGCTCAACCGCAATGTGCTTCGTGCGAGCGTGAAAGACACCAGAGTTCTCTGCAATGGCAAGAGCACTGTAGTTGTCGCAACGAAGCACAATGGCGGGTACTGAGTGGCCAAGCTCATGGAACAAGCGTTGCAGCCATATCGCCTCAGCAGCCCCTGCACCCCAAGGAACGTACTCTGCCTCCGATGAGCTACGTGCAATGCAACCCTGCTTCCCGTTGCGCCAAGACACAGCGGTCCCACCGAATAGGAACACGTAACCGGTGCAACTGCGTCCATCTGGGCTCCAGGCCCAGTCGCTATCGGTGTAGCCGTTAATGACCACCGAAACTACCGGCAAAAGCGGAGTCTGAGGTACAGTGTGGAGACCACATACTGCACCACTTGCATAGTCGCGTGAATGGCTCTAGCGCGTGGAGCCTGCGAAAACTCGGCAAGGAGGTTGACGGCAAATGCGATGTCAAGACGTGTGGCAGTGGCCACGTACTTCAGAGATCCGATGAGACGGAGGTACAAGGTTACATCCACTGTCTCCCCCAGTTGAGTGGGATCGTCAACCTTCAGGGCATCCTGCCCATCAGGTGTGAGAGGTGTGGAAGTCGTGGACACTGCGCCAAGAAGGTCGCTGAAGCAGTCCCCCACAACACGTGTGTATCGGGCCTGATGCAGTAGTAGAGTACGACGTCTACGGTCTCGCACGATCTCCATGCCAAGAAACACCGATGCAGGACCAAGGTCCTTCATCCTGTAGGCAGTCTGGAGGATAACCCTGGCCTCCTTCACAGCCTCCAATGAAAGAGACGCAATCAGAAGGTCGTCGGCATAGACTAGAATGGCGGTGAGTCGCTCAGGCATGCGTCAATTGAAGAGAGAGGGGTCGTCCTTGCTCTGCACATATCCCATACAAGTCAGGGTGCCGGTGATCTCCCGGTTCCAACACCAAGGACACTGTTTGAGGCCGAACAAGGACTGGCCCAACCGCCAGACCTTGTCACCGTCCTCAAAGCCGGGTGGCTGAGCCACATAAATCTCCTCATCCAGAGAGCCATGGAGGAACGCATTTTTCACATCCATCTGGTGCAGTTCCCAATCATGCTGTGCCACTACACCGAACAGATCTTGAGCTGAGGTCATGCGGCCGACAGGGGTAAAGGTGTTAGTGTAATCGATGCCCTCAATCTGAAAGTACCCCTTTACGACCAAGCGAGCCTTATGGCGTTCCAGTGAGCCATCCGGCTTCACTTTCTTGCGAAAGACCCACTTGACTTGAATAGCCTTCCTCCTAGGTGGAAGGTCAACTAGCTCGTAAACTCCGTGTTGTCGGATGGAGCGAAGCTCATCCTCGAAAGCAGCACGCCAAGCGTCAGCATTCTATGACGAGAGAGCTTCCCTCAGTGTACCCGGGTCAGGTGCCACAGAGGGAGAGCTCAGCGTGACAAGAGCGCACGCCTTAGTGCTAGGTCTGATGACCACATGATCGGCGCTGCATCACAAGCGATATGAAACTCACGAGTGACGAGGTCGTGCCCTACTGGACACGCTGGATGGACCTATGCGTGCTCAGTACGGACACTCAGGCCTAGGGCCTTTGTGCCGGGATCACCACTCGCGATGCTGCGAGTGGAGCGCCAGGGTGCGGGACCAGACACTCGCTGAGCTCCGGAGTCCAATGGTCAAAGATGACCGCCAGGCTCACGGGAGTAACCGAGGCTCGAGGGGCGCACCTCAGGCTCAGGAACAGGCACAATCGCAGCTGAGAGGGCTGAGGCAAGGGAGCTGGTGATGCCGTGCGAGGAGATGCAGGTGTGGGAGACACGGAGCTCGGTGTGAAAGCTGGAGCAAGTGAGGCAGGTCCACTCACAAAGGCAGGAGTGCCGGCGCACACAGGTACGGTCACAGGAGTACGCACAGGTACAGGATCAGGGGTACCTGTTGGGCGTGAAAAGACAGGGGTAGAAGCCGGCGGTGCTAGAGAGATCTCTGGACCGACGGCGATGATCGCTGGGTCATCAAGCACCGGAGAAGTGGAGGGAGCTCGAACGGACATATCACCCAGGCGATCGGTGCTCGCAAGCATAGACTCCCCCATCCGTCGAGAAACCTCACATGTGGAAACGTGTGTGACGGACAGCAACGTGATCGAAGTCAGATCACGATAGGTGAGGGACTCAAAGAAGAGCGTGTCGCGGGACTCAACAATGCGACGACGAGTAGGGTCCCAAAAACGCCATGCCTTCGACTATGGGGAGATACCGACGAAGGCACACAAGCGACCCCGCTGTGAGACCTTGGACCCCTGTTGGTCCTCAGTGTACCACACAGAAGCCAAGGATCCCCAAACGCGAGCGAGGCGCAAGTCAGCACAGTGGCCGCACTAGAGCTCATACGGTGTGACGTGGTCCGGAAGAGGACCGTGGAGGAGGCGGTTCCAGACCCAAGTCATGTAGGTGAAGCCTTCAAAAGCGAAGGACTCCGGAATACCGCACTCAGATCGCATATCGCGAACCACATCCTCCATGGTGCGGTTCCAGCACTCAGAAACACCGTTCTACTGAGGAGTAGCAGGATTACATACCTAATGAAAAATCTCGTGCTCGGCGAAGAAGCTGTCCATCTCGCCAAGGAACGCGCCGCCGCGATCCGAGCGGAAGGTGTGCAGCGTGTGGCGAGACTGACGCTCAACCATCACTAGCCAGAGGCGAACCGTGAGAGCGGCATCACTCTTCTGGCGCACCGCATCCGGGTGAAGTCATCAGTCAGGGTTAGGACGTAACGGCCCCAATCGGACAGAGACTTGACAGGTAGGGGACCAAGAAGGTCCACATGAACTAACTCGAGAGGGCGAAGTGCGTGTGAACGGGAGTCAAGGTAGGTGCAACAATGCATCTTACCCTGAGCGCAGAAGAGGCAGTCGGTCTTGGGCGGCTTCTCAAAAGAAGCCGCATCAAGACCGAGGGCAGGCTATGTCCGAAAGAGCTTTGAAACAGTGTCGGAGCCTACATTACATAGGCGGGGATGAAGCAATCGCTGGTGCACAAGAGACAGAACACCAGAGACAAAAACACGAGCGGAAGGGGAGGGGGAGCAAGGAGCACAAGTCCGAGAGACACGATACAGGTCATCCACAAAGGAGGCACGAAAGACAAGGCTACGAGTGCCAATAGCAGTCACAGTCGCAGACTCTGCACTGTGCTCCACAGAGAGTCCCATCAGTGTGCAAGCACATACAGAAAGCAAATTGAGCTCAAGGTGAGGCACAAACAGAACCTCGGAAAGATGCAAGGGGCCAGACGGACCATCAAAACAGACGACCCCAACACCTTGAACTGGCAAGCACTGACCAGAGCCTATGCGGACAAAACGAACAGACGCAACAAGGCCGAGAACAACAAAATCACTGCGACGACAAGTCATGTGATGGGTGGCACCGGAGTCGCTGATCCAAGTGCCACTGGGATCACGACTAGATGACGTCAATGTACAACGGGCAACGGAACACTCGGCCTCGGAAATACACTTGGCAGCAGGTAAGGATGAACGACGAAGGGCACAAAGGTGAGACTCATGAGTCCAATCCGTATAGTCAGGCGCATCGTCATCACATGCCGACTGTGCCCCACCACACGAGTCATCCCGAGCAACAAGAACAGACAAACACACAGTCTTTCAACCACCTGGCTGTGACAACACACTCGCACCTCCCTCAAAGCGAAGGGCCAGAAGGTGTCGGTGCTCGTTTTCGTGCATCTCTCATTGTACTCTGTTGCGTCCTCCTGGCTTGTGTACATCGGCGTGCAGATGACTGATGGCGAGACTTGACGCCGCTGGAGTGTCGCTCGGTGGAGCCGACGCACGCTGAGGCCCACTCACCCGTCGCTAGAGCCTCCTCCCACTGGCGATGCGCTCAGCTCCATCAGCAGGCCTCCTCGGTGGTCGGGCCGCCGGCAATCACTGCCACTCGAGATGCTGCCTGCATGCACCTAGCGCTGTGTTTGGCCGTGGCACTATGTTTGCAGCATCATGCGGTGCCTAGGCTCCATGTATCCTATTGTATGGCCCTATTTGGCATCGTTGACTGTCAAAGGCACTGCCTGGGTTCGGGCAGCCATAACTTCTTGTAGCTTTTTTTCTGGTTGATTCTGACCCCACGACTGTGTTTCCAGCGTTGGTATTATGGTATGGTTCAGTTTTCAGGCAAAACGGACAACACCCGGATTTTGTGCTGTCAGGCGTCTGGCAGGGCTCACTGAGAAAACCCTGCCCGCCAGAAAAAAGGTCTAGCACTGTTTTCTGATTGGCTGGTTAGCTGAGTAACAAGTTCTACACCAGTGGGGGGGAGCTGGATCTTGGAGGGGTCTCCCATTGTTGCTCATTCTTCATTCCTAATCAGTTGCTTTCAGTTTTCAGCTGCTTTCTGGCTCTAACACTGGTGCGCGCGTTTCAGAGTAACAAACCTAGAGCTTCGAGACTTAGACTCTAGAGCAGCCGACTGAGGGGGAAGCAGACTTAAGCAACGAGCGTGGAAACCTGCATGTTGCATCAACAACGCATGTTGCTCCAACGTGCTGCCTAGGTATCCAGCTTGGTATCAGAGCTAGAGCATAACAACAGTAGCAGAAGACTGGCGTATAGGTGCCAGACAACGCCGGCAGACCCCCATACGCGCCAGTGCAGGGGAAATGCTGCCGCATTTTTTTCGGCAACATTGACACGCCTGGTGGCGGCGTCAGATTTTTTCCCACGGCCACTGGGCCTGGGGAAATGCTGCCATTTTTTTTTGGCAGCACTGACCCCCACGCGTGACACGAGGAGGTGAGCGGCAAGCCGCGTCCAACACCTGTGGGCCACGATGCAACGTCACCCAGGTGCAGTGACCGGCACCAGCACGTAGTAGCAGCAGTCTATAGCAGCGGCAGCCGCAGGCAACGGCAGTGAGCAGTTGTAGTAGCTGCGTGCAGCAACAGCAGCAGGAAGAAGTAGCAGCTCACATCAGCCCGCAACAGCAGCAGCCCGTAGCAGCAGCTCACAACAGCAGCAGCCCGCAGCAGCAGCTCACAACAGCAGCGAGCAGCGGCGGCAGCAAGCAGCAGCTGTAGCAGTTGCAACAACGAGCCGCAGCTGCAGCCAGTTGTAGCACCGGCTGTAGCAAGCAGCTGCCAGCAGTGGCTGCTGGTGTTCGCTGTCCACAGTAAGCGAGCAGCGAGTAGCAGCCCGCTGTTGCCAGCGAGCAGCTACTCGCTACCAGCGAGCAGCATCCCGCTGGTCGCAGCTAGCAGCGGGCAGCTACCCACTGTGACAAACCATAAAAGAAGAAAAAGAAAATGCAAGAAAGAAATCCCCCACCCTACCAGCTTTGTTGCCGTGGCTGCAACCGCTGTGTTTGTTGTTGAAGCCGCCACAGCAGCCGCAGTGGCCTGCAGCAACAGCAATGGCTGCTGTAACTACAACAGCAACAGGAGCAACAGCAGCAATAGCAGTAGCAACAGTAGCAGCGGCAGCAGCTGCAACAGCAACAATAGCAGCAGCTGTAGCAACAACAGCAGCAGGAGCACCAATAGTAGTAGCAGCAGCAGTAGCATTAGTAGTAGTTGCATCAGTAGCAGCAGCAGCAACAGCAACAACATCTGTAGCTGCGGCCCCAACAACCGCAACTGCTGACGTCAGCATCCAACTGCTGACATCAGCATCCAATTGCTAACGTCACTGCTGACGTCACTACTGACGTCATCAACTCACAGAGAAAAGAAAAATAACAACAAAAGGGGGAAAGGGAAGGGGGAAGTAAACCTAAGGGTGGACAGAACATCCACCGCCCTTAGCAAACGCCAGTGCTGACGTCAGCACCCAAAAACAAAACAAACCCACAAAAAGGGCATCACACCATGGCTGGTAGCCCCACTGGGAAGGGGTCCTCCTCTTTTGGGGGGACCCCCACTCCCCCTTTCTTGCAACGACTGCAGCAAAAGCAACAGTAGCAATGGCAGTAGTAGTAGCAGCAGGAGCAGCAGCTGCAGCAGCTGCAGCAGCGGCACCAGCAGTAGCAGCAGCATCACCAAGAGCAGCATGAACAGCAGGAGCAGCAGGGTCAACAGCAGCAACAAGAGCACTAGGAGTAGGAGGAGCAGCAGAGGCAGCAGCCCTCTGATGTCGTTGGCGACAACCCTGATCCCCTCACCGCTCTTCAACAACAGCTCGCCGCCCTGATGCAAC
This sequence comes from Penium margaritaceum, assembly GCA_023375785.1. Taxonomy (NCBI): domain Eukaryota; kingdom Viridiplantae; phylum Streptophyta; class Zygnematophyceae; order Desmidiales; family Peniaceae; genus Penium; species Penium margaritaceum. The sequence continues at coordinate 73,295 of SZWC01012936.1, read as the reverse complement.
AACTTGCGGCACTGCAACCGTTGGTTTCTCAGTCTGCCCCCAGTGTGCCGCCATCCTTCCCCCCTCTAGGGCACGCCAGCCGAGTTGTGTCTGCTGCCACGCAATACCTGGCGCAGCATCAGACTCAGCGCCAGCGGCAGACTGTGACCTCCGTCCTTGGCCCCACTGTGGATACCGGCCGCAGGCAAAAGGACTTTGAGACGCCGCCGCCGCCGCTTGAGGCAGGCGAGCAGTTCCAGAGCTAGGAGCTCAATTTCCGCATCTGGGTGCAAGGTGAGGGCCTGTGGGTATACTACACCCTACCGTATGATGCCACCCTGGCCGACCAGTTGTATGACGCTGGTCGTGCCGTCCGGGCTCTAGTCCCTGTCACACCTCCGACTTCTCGCCTCGTCCTCGAGCCCTCCTTAGGCGACTTCACCGCTGACGCCACCCCAGACCCTGCAGCCGTGTGGCACATCCTCACTCGTCCCCATTGCCTGTCCAACGAGGCTGAGACTAGCGGCATGCTGCGGGAGTTCAACTCCTTGCACATGGGGGAGACCGAGACAGTCACCTCCTACTGGCAGCGGGCAGAGGACATCCTTCATCGCCTCGGCAAGTCTGCCCCACCCCCTCTGGCTGCGCTCCCCACCATCAAGCCCAGTGCCACCGACGTGTACGTGGACGTCTTTGTCCACTACCCTCACGACGTCCTCTCCACCATGGCAGCCCAGGGCACCCTCATGCCCTAGGCATACAAGCTCTTCCTCCACATTGAGGAAGCTCGTCTGGAGTCTTGACTCCAGCGCACGAAGGCCATCGCCTCCCCTGCCATCGCCTCCGTGGCCGTCGCCTCCCCCGCAGCAGCTACCTCATCATCGACAGGGAAGAAGAAGCGTCGGAACAAGAATGGCAAGGGTCAGGAGCAGCAGCAGCAGTCGTCCACCGGGTCCAGCGGTGGCGGCTCGGTCTGCCACAAATATGGCCAGCCCGGGCACAGGTGGTATACGTGCCCTCTACCAACTTATTAGGCACGCGTCATTGCCACCATACGTCGCCAGCGCGAGCGCCGTCGCGCCTCTGCCGCCGTCGCTGTTGCCGCATCAGATACCTCGGCCTCGTCCAGCAGCTCCACTACTCCGGTTGCTTCGCCAGTCCCGCCGACACCAGCATCGCAGCCGTCGGCACCGGCATAGTCATCCTTCTACCCGGGCTCCGGCGCTATCACACTGCACTCCATCTACACTCTCGGGCCGTCCTCCCGTGAGCACCAGCTGGAGCAGCTCATCGCGCTCCAGCTCAGCCTGTCTTGCCCTCCTCCCCAGGGAAGTGCAAGTTGCATCACTTCCTGCTCTCCTGTCGAGCCCTGCATGACTGAGACTGAGCTACGGTCATGCCCCGTTTCCTCGTCTATCTTGTCGTCTCTCATGGTCTCCGCTACCCCTTCCCGAGATGACGTTGCTTGGCTTGACGATTGGCAGTCCCGGTTCGCACCTCCTTCCACCTCGTCCGCGTCCCTTGTTTGCTGCCATGTGACCGTTGGTGATCTAGCGACTCCGGTCTAGGACCCTGCTGAGACCTGGATCATCGACTCCGGGGCCACGCCTCACATGACGGCCTCTCATGAGGCCTTTAGTATGCTCAGTCCTGTAGGCGATGTTTACGGTGTCCGCACAGGCTCTGGCCAGGTGTTGCCTGTCCGTGGTGTTGGCATCGTTCGTTTCCGTGGTACCTCTGGTGACGTCTTTTTGACCCATGTCCTCTTCGTCCCTGGTCTTGAACTCAGCCTTCTGTCCGTCACTGCCCTTGACCGCATGAGCATGGACGTTGTACACTCGCGTGGTGTTGGCACTATGTCGTTGTGTCCATCTTCTCTTGTTGTACTGCACGCCACCGCTCGTGGCAACCCGTGGCATGTACCTCGCCTCTCCTCCTCTCCTTCCGTCTCCTCCCCGTTGGATGCCACAAGCCATGTGTATGTCACCAGTACGCTTTCTCCTCAGCACACTCGCCTCGTGCACCACCGCCTCTGCCACGTCCACTCTGCCGCCGTAGACAGCATGCTCTGCACCCAGCCGGCCAAGGGTCTTGACCCGGAGACTTTCCCCCTCCCGTGCCCCACTGAGTGCATTGACTGCGCTCAGGGGCAGATGCACCAGTCCACGTATCCCTTGTCCTCATCCTGTGCGTCCACCCCTCTCGGCCTTGTCCATTCGGACCTCATGGGTCCTCTCCCCACCGAGTCCATCGGCGAGCATGGTCGCTACGTCCTCACCTTTACTGATAAGGGTGCACACAGGTTCCAGGAACCGCGGTTCTGGAACCGCGGTTGCGGTTCCGGAACCGGAACCGCGGTTCCGGTTCCAAGATTCTGGAACCGTCCAGGAACCACGGTTCCTGAACCCATGTATATGGAGGGGATAATGAGTGGGTATGGGTGGGTTTTGGGGCTTTGTTTACTGATATCACAACCTTTGAGGCCATGTCAATACTCCAATCATGTACCCACATACAATAGAGAAGTGTTGACTGACTTTTTCACTGTTTTGTTGAAGAAAACATGCACGTTTGGAGCCAATCATGCTTCATATTCCTGGCGTACCAGGGGATCCTCTGTGGAACCGTGACCAAAACCGTGGTTCCATGAGAACAGCGGTTCCGGAACCGGAACCGCGGTTCCGCTTCTGAGCTGGAACCGGAACCGCGGTTCCGGTTCCATTCTCAGAAGCGCGATTCCGTACCGGTGTGCAGCCTTATTCACTGACGACTATTCTCGCTACAGCTGGGTCTTCTGCCTTCGGCAGAAGAGCGATGTTGCCCACGCCATCCAGGACTGGCTTGTCCTTGCGGAGCACGAGTGTGGCCGCTCTCTCTGCCCCTTTTGCTCCGATTGCGGTGGTGAGTACATGGGTGAAGCCACGACCTTTCTTGCCTCTCGCGGAATCCACCATGAGACGTCCGCGCCTTACACGCCCGACCAGAATGGTGCCTCCGAACGGTGGAACCGTACCATGGCCAACACCGTCTGCACCATGCGGATCGGGTCTGGTCTCTCCGATGGCTTCTATTTTGAAGCCATTGCCTACATGACATGGGTCTGGAACCGGATTCCCCACGGCCCCCTTCCCCGCCAGTCCACACCGTACCAGCATTGGTGCGGTGAGCGAGCCGACCTCTGCCCGGCTCGCGTCTGGGGCTGCGTGGCCATTGTGTGGCTGCCCGTCCCACAGCAGGGCAGCAAGCTCGCCCCCCGCACACGTCCCTGCACCTTCCTCAGTGTCTCTCGTCAGTTCAAGGCGTGGCGCTTCCGGGATCCCTCTCGGCACTACATTGTTGAGTCTCGGGACGCCCTCTTCTTCGAGGACCTATTTCCTTGCAACCTCATTCGCTCCGGCTCGTCTCTGTCCATCCCGTGGCGTGGGGGAGTGGTGAGTCCGTCCTACGTCCTGTCGCTTCCGGGTGACATATCCCTCAGTCCCTCTGAACCGGCAGCTGCAGTCGCGTCCGTTGGTCCCTCCGGACCAGCAGCCCCAGTCGCGTCAGCTGGTCCCTCCATGCCTGCACCCCCAGTCGCGTCCGCTGGTCCCTCTGGACCAGCATCTCTAGTCGTGTCTGCTCGTCCCTCTGAGCCGGCCGCCCCAGTCGTGTCCGTTGGTCCCTCCGGGCCAGCAGCCCCAGTCGCGTCTGCTGGTCCCTCCGGGCCGGCCGCCCCAGTTGCTTCCGCTGGTCCCTCCGGGCTGGCAACCCCAGTCGTGTTCGCTGGTCCCTTCAGGCCGGCCACCCCAATCGCGTCCGCTGGTCCCTCTTGGCCGACAGCCCCGGTTGAATCCGTGGGCCCCTCTATACCAGCAACCCCGTCCGCCTCCAGTGGCCCAGCGGACTCAGTGCCATCGCCTGCCTTGCCACGCTACACGTGTGGCCCAGGCGGCAGCCTCCGACCCAGACCGTCGGTAAGCACGCAAACCGTCGCACCGCACTCCGTGGCACCTCGAACCCCCGTGGCTCCATGTGTCTCCTCCGATCCTACGGTCATGAGTGGGGATCCTGGCACCAAGGCCCTCGACTTGACCATCTCGACCGTCATTGCAGACCTTCACTTGGGCTCCGGAGTGGGCTACACCATGCTTCATTATGAGCATCGGTACGCTGTCGTGGCTGCACTCGCGCGCATCCCACCCAGGGCTCGAGATGCACTCGCTCTCTCAGTCTGCTCCATAGCACGCCAGAAGGACCCAAACACCCTGCGCGAGGCACGAGCCTCTCCTGAGGCCACACACTAGGATGCTGCTTGTGCCGATGAGCTCGCCGCTATCCGACAGTACCACGTGTATGACCTCGTCAACCTTCCTCCAGGACGGAAGGCCATCGGCGCCAAGTGGGTCTTTCAGCGCAAGTGGAAGCCCGGCGGGTCCTTGGACAATTACAGGGCGCGCCTTACAGCCAAGGGGTTTGCCCAGATTCCTGGGGTCGATTACGACCAGATATTTGCCCCAGATGGCTGGTTCTCCACTAGCCAGGCACTCTTAAGCCTGGTCACTCGGCATGGGTGGGAGCTGCATCAGATGGATGTGAGCAACGTGTTTCTCCATGGTTCAGTGGAGGGTGAGGAGCTCTACATGGTGCAACCCCTAGGCTTTGACGATGGCACTGGGAGAGTCTAGCAACTGCGGAAGGCCCTCTACGGCATGAAATAGTCACCTCGGTGTTGGAACCAAGAAATCAGTAGCACGCTCCTTCGTGGCGGGCTCCAGCGCAGCACCGCTTACCCCGCACTGTTTGTCAGTCCACAAGGCCAGACTTTCGCCGCTATTCTGGTTTACGTCGACGATCTGCCCATTGCGTCACCGGACACAGCTGCCATCCAGCGCGTCATGGACCTGTTGCATGCCGCCTACCAGATGAAGGACCTAGGGTATGCCAGAGTCTTCCTGGGCATGGAGCTCGAGCATGATCGCTCCCAGGGCGTCCTGCACATCCACCAGGCCGCCTATGTACAGACACTATCCACCCGCTTTGCGGCGGACCTGCCACTCGTGCCGAGCGCATGCTCACCCATGTCACCCGATGGCCAAGTGAAGCTCAAGAGTCCTGACCCAACCGTTGTGGGGGAGCCAGTTGACGTGACCACGTACCTACGAGTCACTGATGTTCCTGGCGATGACGACGCGCCCAGAAATCGCGTTCGCTGACAACCTCTTGGCCCAGTTCTCTCAGGAGCCGTGTCACCTTCAATACGAGGCCACGATCCAAGTACTGCGCTATGTTCTCTCGACTCCTCGAGAAGATCTCATGTTCCGCCGTCAGCCGTCTGTTGTTGCGGTGGGATACACTGATAATGACTGGGCCGGTAGTCCGGACGGTAAGAGTCGCACAGGCTGGATCTTTCTGATTGGCAGCACAGTTCTGTCCTGGCGCAGTGACAAGCAAGGGTGCGTCGCACGCAGCACTGCTGAGGCTGAGTACGTTACTCTTGACTCGTCACTGCCATTTCAGATGCTGCCTGCATGCACTTAGCACTGTGTTTGGCTGTGGCATTGCGTATGCAGCATCATGCGGTGCCTAGGGTCCATGTCTCCTACTGTATGGCCCTGTTTGGCATTGTTGACTGTCGTAGGCACTGGGTTCGGGGAGCCATAACTTCTTGTAGTTATTTTCTAGCCGATTCTGACCGCAAGACTGCATTCACAGCGTCGGTGTTATGGTATGGTCCAGTTTTGAGGTAAAACGGAGGACAACCGGGTTTTGGGCTGTCAGGCGTCTGGCAGGGCTCACCGAGAAAACCCTCCCTGCCTGAAAATAGTTCTAGCACTATTTTCTGATTGGCAGGTTAGCTGAGTTACAAGTTCTACACTAGTGGGGGGGAGCTAGAACTTGGAGGGGTCTCCCATTGTTGCTCATTCTTCATTCCTAATCATTTACTTTCAGTTTTCAGTTGCTTTCTGGCGCTAACACTGGCGCGCGCGTTTCTGAGTAACAAACCCAGAGTTTCCAGACTTAGACTCTAGAGCAACCGACTGAGGGGGCAGCAGACTTAAGCAATGAGCGTGGAAGCCCGCACGCTACATCAACAATGCATGCTGCCCCAACGTACTGTCTAGGTTTCCAGCTGTAGGAGCTCGGCGATGGTGCGATCAGGTGGATCTGGATCACCGCTGGTCGTTGGTGGTGAAGCGGGAACTGTTGCGGTCGTGGTCGTCGCACGCCCTGAGGAAGTGTTGCTCAACAAAGACCGTAGTGTGTGCGCAGCCTGGAGCCCGCGAGTGATCCGCGCCCAGTTGAGCGGCTGCTCGCGCTCGGTTTAGCGATGGGCGCCTCCATTGTTGCAGCAATGAACGGAGCGTCCATTGCTGTTGCCTGATGATGGCTGCTGTTGTGGCTACTGGTGGCCCACGCCGCGCCTCCGTCGCCCCTTCTTCCCCTGTGCTAGAGTCGCGACACCCTGAGTCTGAGTCGGTGTAATCGGGGTAGAAGGGGAGAAGAAGGACCGGACAGAGGATGGAGAAGGAGTCTGCAAGAGGGGCATTGGTGGTGATGCAATGACTGCTGTAATGATTGGAGGTCTCCTTATGAGCCACGGCTACCAAACAGGCGGAAGTCACCTGGAGGAAGAGCGGGTGTGCACAAGGAAGAAGCTGCACTGAGGCCGAAAAAGGCTCGAGTACGGCGTCGCTGTACCGCATGAAGATGTCTGTGTGCTCAAGGTGAACCCCGAGCATGATCGTGCGGAGCGCCCACAGCTATGTACCTCCTGAGGTCCCAAGATGCGTGTAAACACACATGGCGCGTCGCCAGTAGTCAGCTGCAGGCTCGGCAGGCCTCTGGCAAAGGGAGTGAAAAGCACGAATGTGCACGGCACAGGTGGCGTACGTCTCTACAGCAAGCAAGGACAATGCTAGGTCCCAACCCCCGCGGGGATCAACGCCGATGCCTGTGCCCGCCTCGCCAAGGAACGAGCGGAAGTCGACGATGGTCTTCCGCGGCATGGCGTAGAGAAATCCACACATTGCCCTAGCCGCTGTTAGCACCTGAGCTCGGTCCATAGTCTGATATGGACTATGGTAGTAGGGCCACAAGACCTCTGAAGTGGCCCAGACCTGAAAGAGGATCTCCCAGTAGTCAAAGCCGTCCTTGCTAACATACCGTGGGGACAGCGTCTTGAAGTCCTTGGGTTGCCGCTCCGTAGGGAGAGCAACCACACACTCGGAAGGACGAGGGATGGGAAAGACGCCGGGAAGAGGGAAGTCGATGGGGTGGAGGTCCGGCGACAATCGAAACTCCGGAAAGCGGGATGTGTGTGGGGGTCGAGAGCTCGTCTGAAGCTGGCGGATACGCTCCTGAAGCACACGAATCTCGCGCTCGGGGGAGTCGCCTCCCATGCCTTGCATGTGTGGATCCTCGTCCCAAGGGTCAAGAGGTGGCAGGCCGGCTCTTGCTCATGTTTCCGGTGCTCTGGCTGACTGTTGTGTAGAGGGTGCGACCCCGGCCGCTCCCTCAGAAGTCTGTCGTGGAGTCGTGGAATGTCCTCGAAGAAGCTCGGTGAGTGCACGGATGGCGTCAGTCTTCTCCCGCTACAGGCGACGCATTTTGTCCTGCTGGTTCCGCAGGTCCTCAATGGCCTGCGAAAGTGGGCTCATGACCCCTGAGGAGGAAGAAGAGGGATCTAGTACCCTTTTTCCATTCTCATCAGACGGAGTCATGGTGCCCTCATTATGGGCCGAGACGTCAACGTGCTCTAAATATAGACATGCGAGCGTTTCTCGAGGAGTTGAAACGTTGGCAAATCTTGACCCTCCGACCAAAAATTTCACCAAGGCAACTGCTGAAGTCAGCAGGAAGGTGCTGACATCAGCAAGACCTGATGACGTCAGCAAGTGAAAATGCTAACGTCAGCTCGCCTTCCCCCTTTTTTTAGTTCTTTTTATCAACCTTCGCGGTTGCTGCGCAAGCAGGCGGCCGCTCCGCAGCAGCCGCGCGAGAGCTGAGCGGAAGCCATCGCGCAGTTTCTGCTCAACTGCTGCTGCTGCCGGGGCATCAGCTGTAGCAGCAACCAAGCTGCTGCACACGGGGCAGCCGCTTGGCGGCTGCATGCGCGGCCATGGCAATAACTGCGCACCGCTGCTGCTGTGCGTTGCGGCTGCTGTACGCTGCTGCCGCTGCCGCGCGCTGCTTGCGCTACTGCTACCACCGCTGCTACTGCCACTGCTATTGTGCTACTGTTGTGCTGCTGCCACCGCTGTTACTGCCGCTACTGCTGCGTTGCTGTTGTGCTGCTGCCACTACGTGTTGCTGCTGTGCTGCTACCGCCGCGCGCTACTGAAGCGCTGCTACTACCTTGCTGCTGCTACTACTCAGTACTACTGCTGCTGCATGTGCCAATGTCTCCAGCTGATGGCAGCTGCAGTAGACTGCAGCTGTCTCCTGCTGCCGCTAGCAGCTGCTGCTGATGCAATCTCTCGTAGTGATGGTGAGCGCTGTCGACGGCGATCCGCTGTCGTCGTCGATAGGTCCCTGTGGAACTGTTGCATTGGTGACTCTCACTGCTGCTGCTCTACTGCGTCTCTGCTGCGCAGCTCAGTGAGAACTGTCTCACTGCTCTGATACCATGAGAAGATGCCTAGAAGCTTCCTAGCGACACAGCCGCTGACTACGCGTCAGTGCCTAGTCGGACGGTGACGACAGTCACAAGTCGTGAACACAACAGAAAGGGTTTGGCTAGGAGACACAAGGCAAAGTGTCAGAATACATCAATAGCATTTGCAGAGAGAGCTGACAAATGACAGGTCCATGGCATAAGTACCTGCCGCGGCGCACAACGGGTGCCGCATGCGGCAGTGCAAGATCTGTCCTAAAACCGGCCCAAAACCACTGTTTTGGCCGTAACTCTGCGCAGACATATCAGAACGCTACGCCGTCTAAACCTAGATGTGCAGGATCAAAATTCAGACGCTACGACTGGTCACATGCATGCATCCGGCATCACACAGTGGACAGGCAATGCAAAAATGTGCAAATCGAGCCCACGGCCAGTCCACCGATAAAATCCTGCGTGCTGTAGAAAAATTGCATTAGGTCTCGAGTAGCGTCCAGAGCTCTGGAACGGTCGTCACTCAGCTCCAGGATGGTAGTCCGCCACCAGATGACGCATCGGTGCCTCCAGGGTCTGCAACTGGGATCTGCACAAGTATGGATATGGCCGAGTGGTCACAGTAAACTATATAGGTCGACAGGAACTTCACAAATCACAACACGAAGGGCATGCACATTGTTGCAAAAAAAGTGGGCTTCAGAAACATTATTCAACTGAGTTTGGTGTTGTCTTGATACCACTTGAAAGATGGGGCCTTTCTTCAAGTATGAAAAAAAAATGAGGTGGGGTTTCACGTGTTCCACACATGTGTGAATATGTATGTGACTTCTTCTTATGGAAGGATGGCACATTCGATTAGGGGAAGTCCTCTTGTCTGACACTTGTATCCAGGACTTGCATGACTAAACTAAAAATTCACACAACGTATCACACCAGTATTTTAAAGGTGTTCTGCTGTTGGTGTGTAGCTTCCACTCGTCACCAGTCGCGGCCGTGGCAGCTACGGGTGCACCCGGAGCTGATGGTGAGCGGCAACCGCATTGGAGATCCAAAAGGAAACGCTAGGCAGCAACTTGGGGCAGCAACGGTTTTGATGCAGCGTGCGGGCTTCCGCGCTCGTTGCTTAAGCATGTTGCCCCCTCGGTCTGCTACTCTAGAGACTAAGTCTGGAAGCTCTGGGTTTGTTACTCAGAAAACGTACGTGCCACTGTTAGCGCCACAAAAGCAACTGGAAATTGAAAGGAACTGATTAGGAATGAAGAATGAGCAACAATGGGAGACCCCTCCAAGTTCTAGCTTCCCCCCACTAGTGTAGAACTTGTTACTCAGCTAACCGGCCAATCAGAGAATAGTCCTAGACCTGTTTTCTGGCATGCAGTGTTTTCTCGGTGAGCCCTAACAGACGCCCAATAGCCCAAAACCCGGGCGTCTTCCGTTTTGCCTGAAAACTCGACCATACCATTGTACTGTTGACCTCATATACTCCCTGTCCATTGCTGACATTTGGACAAGCACAGGACGGACTAGGCATGCACTGCTCCCTTGGAGTAAGTCCCTTGAGTCTGGTCCAGATAGACAAGGCATGCACTGCTCCTTTGGAGCAAGTCCCTTTGAGCTAAAATGTAAAGTATAGCTAGCAAACACAGCCTGGAACAACTCCTTGTGGCTTAGACATTCGAGAGATAGTCTCTGGAACGAGAGGTCACTGGGTCAAATCCCATCCCAGTGACCAACTTTCTTTGTGACCAAAAGGGGGACAGGAAGGTTCTAAGAGACATCTTAGAACCAAGGTCCTTCCAAGGTCCTTCTTGGTGGCTGGCGCCCCTTGGCGGTCACAGGGAGCGCCATGTAGGGAGGGGAGATTATGCAATCCAGATTGCCCCCAAAGTGGCTCATCCAAGGAGCCACTGCGCGTATAGGCTAGAGGCTGGCTCTAAGACTATAAGAACCTGTTTATCGCCTGTCACTGAGTACAGTTCTTACCTTTGAGACTCCTAACAAAGTTTTCCACCGGAGGCAGACACTAAAGAAGCATTGGTTGGTCTAAGCCCCAGGAGTTAGCTCCTCGCACGAAAGTGACCAGGTGCTAAGGACAAAGTGTAAGAAAGTGATTCCTATGAACTGCTTAGTGTGGAACCTTGGCTGTGAGGGTGATATCACCTCTTGGTTGCAATACCAAGAGCGGTCGGCGGGAACCATTGTGTCGGATCCCATTTTGTGGACCGTCGCCTCAGGCAGGTTGACAAAGGGTTATGGGCCCACACTGACTAGTTGTAAGGCATGCTTCTACGCACTCTCTCGCCCTCTCTGTCTTGTAGCGCACATCAGCTCCATCAGCTCCATTTGCTCCATCTGCTCCATCAGCTCCAACAGCGGGTGCTGGCAGTTAGCGAACAAGGGCCAAGGACAAGCTCTGCCCTTGGAGGTACGACCCTTTGGCCCTAACGAGGATAAGCTCTGCCCTTAGAGGCACGACCCTGGGTTTGCTAGTGTGCGTTCTTCTCTGTTTACAGGTGATCAACGGCTAACGGGTAAGCAACGGATCTGCACCCTCTAAACCAGTAGCAGACAATAGCCTACATCAGCCTACATCAGCCTCAACAAAGCAGAGAAGCAGAGAAGCAGTATGACGACACCCGCGACGCTCACTCTTGAGCAGGTCAACGGTGGGATGTCAAAGTTCACAAGGATAGGTTTTCCCTTGTGGAAATGGCAATTTGAGATTTTGTCATGAGGCTGCGTGGCTACTTGAAGATGTTCCTTGGAGAAAAGGTTGAACCTCTAAAGACAGATGTTGGATATGAAGCATGGAGTGTCAAAAATAGTATGGCGCTTGCGATTCTCGTGACATCAGTGCATGAGTCACAGCATGTCCACCTCGAAGGTATCACGCATGCATCAAAGGCTTATGAGAAGCCTGCACGTGTACACCAGATAACGGCTCTCGCAAATCGCCTCTTCATCCTTCAAAAGCTGATTTCGATGGGGGTGAGTGAGGGAGAGTCCATTTCGGACTTCCTATTGCAGTTGGAAGGATTGTTGCAGCAAGTGACCAAAATGAATTGGGAAATCGACACCAACATGCAGGCCATGATCCTCCTCATGGCGCTACATCAAAGCTGGGGTCCTCTAATCACCATCTTTGGCGGTTGGAATGAGGAGGATTTGACGTATGAGGCAGTGTTCGAGTACGTGCGCAACGAGGCCATGCGTCACAGCGGTAGTGAGGCTAGCATTTCAGCCTATGGTGCACAGTCTAGTGGTCGTGGCAACAACTCCTCTTCTGGTCAGAGCAGCAACGGAAGAGGTGGCGGTGGAGGAGGAGGCAATGGTGGTGGTGGAGAGGGTTCAAAGCGTCATGGGAAGTGCCATAACTATGGCAAGCCTAGGCGTTTGCATGGGAGTGCAGAGCTCACAAGAAGGAAGACGGAGATCATGGTCGTAGAAATGAGGGCAAAGGAAAGGGTAAGAAGGAGTTGACGAACATGATGGTTGAGAGCCTGCCGGCAACGAAGGGAGCGGCACTACTCAAGCGTGGAGCCTACGGGCTTGACTCTGGCACGTACCACCACTCTTCAAGGGAGAAGGATGTGTTCATCTCCATTGGGGACACTGAACGTCGCTTCAGGTGTGCCAACGGCAGCCTTGTCCATGCGCAAGGCGAGGGGGATAAGTTGATCAACATCAACATGAACGGTGCTGAAAAAGACTTGAAGCTGGAGAACGTCGTCTACATGTTGTCTTTTGCGGCAAACCTCTCGTCAGTGTCCAAAATTGCGGACCACGACATGACGGTCGTCTTCACAAAGGAGGAGGTCGTGATTGTCAAGAACAAGGACATCAAGATCTCCTATCCCGAGGAGAGTCTTGTCGCACAGGTCCCAAGAGATGATGGACTCTACGTGCTGGAGACCAAGCCCCTTCAGAGTATAGATGAGGGATATGCGGCGGTTGAAGAGTCCAAGTCTCCAAAGCCTGATGTTGCACCATAGGCCGTCACCATGGCGACCAACTCCACCGAAATAGATGCTGAGCTGTGGCATAGGCGGTTTGGCCATGTGGCCGATAGCACACTGGCCGAAGTGGTTCATGGGATGGAGGGATGCAAGGCCAAGGATGAGGGAAAGTGCAAGAAGCTGTGTGAGCCATGCCTTGAAGGCAAGGCAGGGAGAAAGCCCTTTGAGCGTAATGGGCAATGTGCGGCAGCAATCTTGGACCTGATTCACTCTGATGTGTGCGGACCATTCCGCACTCCTTCGAACGGCGGTAGCAAGTATTTCTTGACCTTCATCGATGACCACAGTCGCAAGATGTGGATCTACTTCTTCAAGACAAAGAGAGAGACCAAGGAGAAGCTGCAAGAGTTTGTCGTGATGGTAGAGCGGCAGACAAGCAAGAAGGTCAGGACACTACGCACGGACAACGGTGGTGAGTACGAGGCATGCAAAGGCTGGTTGAGCCAACACGGCATCAACCACCAGACCACCACGCCTTACAACCCCCAAAGTTATGGCATTGCTGAGCGGATTAACCAGACTATCCTTGGCATGACACGAAGCATGCTCTTTGACGCCAAACTCCCACCTCGCTTCTAGGCTGAAGCTGGAAGAACGGCTTGCTACCTTGTAAATCTCACTCCGGCAGCCGCGCTTGGAAGGCGTGGTAAGAATCAGAAAGAGAAGCAGCTCAGGACGCCACGGGAGGCTTGGTCAGGGAAAAAGCCAAATGCCTCACACTTGAGGGTCTTTGGCTGTACTGCCTAGGCAATGGTCCAAGCAGGAGAAGGAAGTGGCAAGCTGGATACACGCGCTTGTAAGTGTGTAATGGTCGGATACGACACTGCACACAAGGCGTAAAGGCTGTGGGACCAAGTGGTTGGAAAGCTCATCATGAGCCGAGATGTCGAGTTTGAAGAAAGGACGCTCCGCAAGGGAGAGTCGTTGCATCCTATTCATGCTCCCAAATTAGGAGAGTGGGTTGTGTTGTTTGAGTCAGGTGATCAGGAACCTGAGAACTGGCAGATGGTGCCAATGAAGGATGGTGTTATAGGGAGAGTGGTTGTGCAAGCTGACACACCGACGGACTCTGACACTGAGTCTGAGTCGTCCGAGGCCTCTAAGTCAAACTCTGAGGCTGGTGGCTCTTCCTCAAAAAACGGATTACTAGCAACAGAGGGACAACAGAAACAACTAAGCCTTGAAGCACCACCAGTAACACTCCGGCATAGTACGCGCCAGAAGAAACCTCCGCCCAAGTACGATTCTGAGAGTGTAGAATGGATAGGACTCAACTGGTCATGCTTCACTCAGGGAGAGCCTGTGACAGTAACAAAGCCTATGAACATGCCAGATGCGGTCAAGTGGAAGGAGGCAGTGGATAGCAAACTCGCATCCATTAGAGATAACGGAACATGGGTCCTGGTGGACAGGCCCCCAAACGCGCACGTGGTAGGGTCAAAATGGGTACTCCAAAAAGTTCAAGCAGGATGGTACTATCGGCAAGTACAAGGCAAAAGTTGTGGCGAAGGGGTTTTCCCAACGAGCAGGCTCAGATTACAAGGAGACCTTTGCGCCTGTCGTCACCTTTGCCTCCATTAGATCCATGTTGGGCATCATTGCTGCAAAAGATCTGGAGGTCCACCAGATGGACGTCAAGCCAGCTTTCCTCTACGGGAAGCTAGACAAAGAAGTGCTGATGGAAGTGCCCGAGGGACTGAAAGCTCCAGAGGGCAAGGTTTTCAAACTGGTCAAAGAACTCTACGGGCTGAAACAGGCCCCAAGGATGTGGTACAAGGAGATAGATGGCTTCATGGCTGGGCTCACCTTCACACACTGCCAGAATGACCCTAGTGTCTATGTGCGGGAGGATGAGCAAGGCTTGATGCTGGTTGCACTAAACATGGATGACCCGATCATCTACTCGTCATCTGTCAAGTTGTTGAACAAGCTCAAGACAGATCTTAGCAACAGGTTCAAGATGAAGGACATGGGTCCGCTTGAGTTCTACCTCGGGATAGCCGTCCACCGCAATCAAGTAGCAGGCACCATCGAGCTGAACCAGACCAAGTACATCATGGAGGTCCTCAAGCGCTACAACATGGAGGACTAGAAGCCCATCAGCACACCCATGACAATAGACATTAAGCTCTCCTCCTCCATGAGATACAGAACATTCCCTACTAGTCTGCTGTTGGCAGGCTCATGTATGCCTTAGTAGGAATACGCCCTGACATTTGCTATGCTATGGGACAAGTGAGCATGTTTATGGCCAATCCAGGGCAATAGCACTGGCAAGCAGTCAAGCGCATCATGCACTATCTACAGAAGACACTACACATGGGACTCCAATTTGGAGGCCAAGAAGGATCTGACCCAATGCGGCTGGTGTGCTACACAGACGCCGACTCGGGAGGAAGAATCGATGACAGAAATTCCACCTCGGGTTGTGTGCCTCTTAAACGGTGGTTCAGTCTCTTGGACAAGCAAAAAGTAAGACTGTGTCTCCCTCTCTACTGCTGAGTTAGTCTCTGAATTGAGAGGTCACTGGGTCAAATTCCAGCCCAGTGACTAAAATGGGGACAAGAAGGTTCTAAGAGACATCTTAGAACATTCCAAGGTCCTTCTTGGTGGCTGGTGCCAGTTGGCGGTCACAAGGAGCGCCATGTAGGCAGGGGGGACGATGCAATCCAGATTGCCCCCAAAAGTGGCTCATCCAAGGAGCCACTGCGTGCCTAGGCTAGAGGCTGGCTCTAGGACTATAAGAACCTGTCAGTGGCCTGTCATTGAGTACAGTTCTAACCTTTGACACTCCTAACAAAGTTGTCCACCAGAGGCATACACTAAAGAAGCCTCTAGCCCTAGGAGTTAGCTCCTCGCATAAAAGTGACCAGTGCTAAGGACACACGACAAGGAAGTGATTCCTATGAACTGCTCAATGTGGAACCTTGGCTTTGAGGGTGATATCACCTCTTGGTTGCAATACCAAGAGCGGTTGGCGGGAAACATTGTGTCAAAACCCATTTTCTAGACCGTCCCCTCAGGTAGGTTGACAAACACCGACGCTGCGAACGCAGTCGTGCGGTCAGAATCGGCTAGAAAAACAATAGCAAAGAGTTATGGCTGCCCGAACCCAAGCAGTGCCTACGAAAGTCAATGAAGCCAAACAGTGCCACAAAGCAAGAGACATGGACCCTAGGCAAAGCATGATGCTGCAGACACAATGGCACAGCCAGAAACAACGCTATGTGCATGTAGACAATATCTGTAGTGGCCGTGACCGCGGGCAGCCCGACCGCCGAGGAGGCCTGCCGATGGAACTGAGCGCGTCGTCGAAAGGAGGAGGCTCCAGCAAACTGTGAGTAGACCTCAACCTGCGTCGGCTCTACCGAAAAACACTCCAACTGCGTCGAGTCTTGCCATGAGTCATCTGCACGCCGATGTACACAACCCGAAAGGACACAACAGAGTACAATGAGAGATGCACAAAAACCAACACTCCCCAATAACTCCCAGGCGTAGAGCACATGTGCGGACAGAGACACATTCAACAGCCGGACTCCCCTAAGGCACGCAGAGACGCAGGCAGGTACAAGGAGTGTTACTCACGGACGCACGCCACCCAAACTCACAGCCTTTTTGAACAAATCGCACTTGAGTGCCTTGGTCAGGAAGTCAGCGAGATACCATGCTGTCTCAACCCACACGATGCTGATGTTGCCGTCATGCAACAATGAACACACATAGTGATACTCAACGTTGATATGCTTTGTGCATGTGTGATCCACGCCGTCATTGTCGGCGATGGCCATGGCACTCTCATTGTAACAATGCAACGTGATGGATGTGACAGACTGACGCAACTCGAACAACAGACGACACAACCACACACTCTCACACGCGCCTGAGACAAGGGCCACGTACTCAGCCTCAGTAGTGCTACATGCAATACACCTCTGCTACCACTGCACGAGGACACAGCTGTGCCGCCAATCAGAAAGATCCAGCCTGTGGGACACTTACAGTCCGGACTGTCGGCCCAGTCACTGTCCGAGTAGCCTACCGCGACTACAGACGGCTGGTGGCGGAACATGACACCTCGTCGAGCAGTTGAGATGACATAGCGCAATACTCGGATCGTGGCCTCGAAGTAGAGGTGACACGGATCCTGAGAAAACTGCGCCAGGAGGTTGACGGCGAACGCGATGTCTCGACGCGTCGTCGTTGCCAGGAACATCAGTGACCCGATGACTCGCAGATACGTGGTCACGTCAAATGGCTCCCCCACAATAGCTGGGTCAGGATTCTTTAGTTTCACCTGGCCATGAGGTGACATGGGTGACGATGCGCACGGGATGAGTGACAGGTCCTCGGCAAAGCGGGTGCACAGAGTCTGCACATAGGCCGCCTGTTGGATGTGCGGGACGCCCTGGGAGCGATCATGCTCGAGCTCCATGCCCATGAAGACTCAGGCAGATCCGAGATCCTTCATCTGGTAGGCAGCGTGCAGCAAGTCCTTGACACACTGGATGGCAGCCGTGTCTGGCGACGCAATGAGGAGATCGTTGACGTAAACCAGAACAGCAGTAAAGGTCTGGCCTCGCGGATTGACAAACAGTGCGGGGTCAGCGGTGTTGCGCAGGAGGCCGCCGCGAAAGAGCGTGCTCCTGATCTCCTGGTTCCAGCTTCGAGGCGACTGCTTCAGGCCATAGAGGGCCTTTCGCAGCCGCCAGACTCTCCTAGTGCCGTCGTCGAAGCCTAGGGGCTGCACCGTGTAGAGCTCCTTACCCTCCAGTGAGCCATGGAGAAAAGTGTTGCTCACGTCCATCTGATGTAGCTCCCACCCATGCTATGCAACCAGGCTGAAGAGCACCCGGCTATTGGAGAACCAGCCAACCGCGGCAAAGATCTGGTCGTAATCGACCCCATGGATCTGGGGAAACCCCTCGGCTATGAGGCGGGCCTTGTACTTGTCCAAGGACCCGTCGGGCTTCTACTTGCGTCGAAAGTCCCACTTGGCGCCAATGGCCTTCCGACCTAGTGGAAGGTCGACGAGGTTGTACACGTGGTGCTGTCGGATAACGACAAGCTCATTGGTGCACGCACCATCCCAGTGTGTGGTCTGAGGAGAGGCTCGTCCCTCGCGCAGGGTGGTTGGGTCATCTAGGCGTGTTGTCGAGCGGACTGAGAGAGCGTGTGCATCTCGGGCTCCAGGCGGGATGCGCGTGGGTGCAGCCACGACAGCATGCCGATGCTCGTACTGAAGCATTACGTAGCCTAGTGCGGAGCCCGGGTGAAGGTTTGCAATGATGACCAAAGTGGTCAGGCCGAGGACCTTGGTACAAGGATCTCCACTCACGACCGTGGGAGTGGAGGAGACACGTGGAGCCACCAGGGGTTGAGGTACCACAGAGCGCGGTGCGACCGTCTCATGCTAACCGACGGCGTGGGTCGGAGGCTGTCGCCTGGGCCACGCGTGTAGCATGGTAGGGTAGGAGATGGCACTGAGTCCGACAGGCCAACGGAGGGGGACGGGGCTGCTGGCCCGAGGGGGCAAACGGGCGCGACCGAGGCTACTGGCTCGGAGGGGCTTGCGATTGCGACTGAGGCTGTTGGCCCGGAGGGGCCAGTGGATGCGACAAGGGCTCTCGGCCCAGGGAGGCAAGTGGGCGCCACCTGGGCTGCTGGCTTGAAGCGGCCAGTGGACACGACAGGGGCTGCCGGCCTGGAGGGGCCAGTGGACGCCACCGGGGCTGCTGGCTCGGAGGGGCCAGCAGACCCGATTGGGACTGCCGGCTCGGAGGGGCCAGTGGGCGCCACCGGGGCTGCTGGCTCAGAGGGGGCCAGCAGACGCGACTGGGACTGCGTGCCCGGAGGGGCCAATGGGTGCGCCAGAGGATGCGACCGGGGCTACCAGCTCAGAGGGACTGAGTGATGTGTCACCCGGAGGCGGTAAGACAAAGGAAGGACTCACCACTCCCCCACACGACGGAAGGGACACGGAGGAGCCGGAGCAGATGAGGTTGCGGGGAAACAGGTCCTCAAAGAAGAGGGCATTGTGGGACTCAACGATGCAGTGCCGAGATGGATCCTAGAAGCGCTAGGCCTTGGACTCACGAGAGATACCAATGAAGGTGTAGGGATGTCCGTAGGGGGCGAGCTTGCCGCCTTGCTGCGGGACGGGCAGCCACACAATGGCCACGCACCAGTGCTGGTACGGAATGGACTGGCGAGGAAGGGGACCGTGGGGAATCCAGTTCTAGACCCATGTCATGTAGGCCATGGCTTCAAAGAAGAAGCCATCGGAGAGACCAGACTCAATCCGCATGGTACGAACAGCGTCAGCCATAGTACGGTTCCACCGCTCGGAGACGCCATTCTGGGCGGGCGTGTAGGGTGTGAACGCCTTGTGGTGGATACCGCGGGAGGCGAGAAAGGTTGTGGTCTCACCCATGTACTCTCCACCACGATTGGAGCGAAATCGGCAAAGACACCTGCCACACTCGCGCTCCGCAAAGACAAGCCGGTCCTGGATGGCTCGGGCGACGTCGCTCTTCTACCGAAGGCAAAAGACCCAACGGTAGCAAGAGTAGTCGTCAGTGAGGGTGAGGACATAGCAGCCATGTTCTCCAACGGACTAGGTGGGGAGAGGGTCCATGACATCGGAATGGACCAGGTCAAGAGGGGCGGGTGCACGGGAGGAAGACAGAGGGTATGTTGACTGGTGCATCTTGCCTTGAGCGCAATCAATGCACTTTCTGGGGCACAGGAGAGG
Source organism: Penium margaritaceum (assembly GCA_023375785.1). Lineage (NCBI taxonomy): Eukaryota > Viridiplantae > Streptophyta > Zygnematophyceae > Desmidiales > Peniaceae > Penium > Penium margaritaceum. Next base: position 53,956 of record SZWC01012936.1, on the reverse strand, counting down.
GAAAGCCTCCGGGTCAAGGCCCATGGCCGGCTAGGTGCGAAGCATGCTATCTACGACAGCATAGTGGATGTAGCAAAAGCGGCGGTGTAATAGGCGGGTGTGCTAAGGAGAGAGCATGCTAGTGACAAACACATGGCATGTGGCAACCGACTGGGAGGGGACGGAAGGAGAGGAGGACAGACGGGGTACATGCCACAGTTTGCCACGTGCGGTGGCGTGCACGACGACAAGACCGGACGGACACAATGACACAGTGCCAACACCACGCGAATGCATAACGTCCATGCTCATGTAGTAAAGGGCAGTGACGGACAGGAGGCTGAGCTCGAGACCAGGGACGAAGAGGACATCGGTCAGAAAAACATCATCGGCAGGACCACGGAAACAAACGACGCCAAAGCCGCGGACAGGCAACACCTGTCCGGAGCCCGTCCAGACATCGGAGACATTGCCAACGGGACCAAGCATACTAAAGGCCTCACGAGAGGCCGTCATGTGATGCGTGGCCGCGGAGTCGATGATCCAGGTCTCAGCGGGGTCCTGGACCGGAGTCGCCAAATCGATAACGGTCACATTGCAGTAAGCAAGAGATGCAGATGCGGTGGAAGGCGGTGCGAACCGAGACTGCAAATCGTCAAGCCAGGCAACGTCATCACGGAAGGGGGTAGAGGAGACTACGGAAGACAACGAGACAGACAGGAGCCGAGACACGACCGCAGCTCAGTCTTAGTCATGCAAGGAAGGGGAAGAGAGCGGGAGGTGACGCAACTCGCACTTCCCTTGAGGGGAGGGCAAGGCAGACCTAGCTGTAGCGCAGTGATCTTCTCCAGTTGACGCATGCGGAAGGACGGTCCGGTAGTGTAGACCAAGTGCGGAGTGACGGCACCGGAGCCCGTGTAGGAGGACGGATGTGCCGGTAAAGGAAACGAAGGCGCCTATGGCTACGGATGGTGTTGCCGCGGAGCTTGCGTCGGCTGGACCGGTGGAACTGTCGGAGTGGTGGAGCTACTGGATGAGAGTGAGGCGTCGGATCCGACGATAGCTGCAGCGGCAGAGGCAAGACGGTGCTCTCGCTGGCAACGCATGGTGGCAATGACACGCGCCTCGTCCATCCGTAGAGGGCACGTGTACCACCTGTGCCCTGGCTGGCCACATTTGTGGCAAACCAAGCCACCACCGCTGGACCCGGTCGATGGCTGCTGCTACTGCTGCTGCTGAACCTTGCCCTTCTTGTTCTAGCACTTCTTCTTCCCCGGCGACGAGGAGCTGGTGGGGAGTACATGGGGGGAGGTAGCGGCGGCGGGAGAAGCGATGGCCACGGAAGCGACGGCAGCGGAGGCGAGAGCCTCCGTGCACTGGAGTTGGGACTCCAGACGAGCTTCCTCAATCCGGAGGAAGAGCTGGTATACCCAAGGCATGAGGGTGCCCTGGGCCGCCATGGTGGAGAGGACGTCCTGGGAGTAGTGAACGAAGACATCCACGTACACATTGGTGGCACCGCGTTTAATGGTGAGGGGCGCGGCTAGAGGGGATAGGGCAGAGGTGCCGAGGCGACGAAGGATGTCCTCCGCCCGCTTCCAAGAGGCGGTGACTGTCTCGATCTCCCCCATGTGCAGGGAGTTGAACTCCCATAGCAGACGGCTGGTCTCAGCCTCGTTGGACAGGCGATGGGGACGAGTGAGGACGTGCCATGCAAATACAAGGCCTGGGGTGGCGCCAGCGGTGAATTGGTCGAGGAAAGGCTCTAGGGCCAGGCGGGAAGCCGGAGGGCGACGGGGACAAGGGCATGTGCGGCGCGACCAGCGTCATACAACTAGTCGGCCTGTGTGGGGTCATACGGGAGGGTGAAGTATGCCCACAGGCCCTCACCCTACGTCCAGATCCGGAAGCAGAGCTCCCAGCTTCGGAACTGCTCGCCGGCCTGAAGCGGTGGGGCCGGTGTCTCAAAGTCCTTCTGCCTGTGGCCGGCGCCCAGGGTAGGGCCAAGGACGGAGGTCACCGTCTGCCGCTAACGCCCATTCTGTTGTTACGCCAGGAAATTCATGGTAGCTGACACAGCGGGGCTGGCGTGCCCAGCAAGAATGAATGGTGGCAGAGCACTGGTGATAGTCTGGGAGGCCAATGGCTACAACGCTGCAAGCTGCTGCGTCAAGGCAGCGAGATGTTGCTGAATAACAACCAGGGGGTCAGGATTGCCGCCAACGACGCCAGAGGGCTCCTACTACTACTACTTTTGCCGCTGCTGCTGCTGTTTCTCCTACTGCAATTGTTGTTGCTCGGGGCAAGGGGTCCCGCCAACAGAGGACGACCCCTCCCCAGATGGGTTGTTAGCCATAATGGGTTATGGTGCCCCTCTTCCTTTGGTTTTTTTTCTCTTTTGTGTGCTGCTGATGTCAATATTGACATCAGCCTAGAATGGCTGACGTCAGCAAATGCTACTAAAGTATGTGTAAGGCTAGTACTTTTTTTTTGTGTTGTTGATGATGTCAGCACCGACATCGGTAGTGACGTCAGCGGACGGCCGCTGACGTCAGCAGTGGTTGTTGATGAAGCTGTTGCTACGCGCCTACAGCGGTTGTTGTTGCTACTGCTGCTGCTGCTGCTGCTGCTGCTATTGTTGTTGCTGTTGTTGATGTGGCTACAGCTGCTGATGCTGTTGCTACTGCTGCTACTGTTGCTGTTGCTGCTGATGCTGTTGTGAGCTGCTGCTGTTGCCGGCTACTTGTGCGCGCATCTGGTATTGGCTAATGCTGCCACTACTTACTGCTGCTGCAAGCTACTAGTGCTGTTGCGGGCTGTTGCTGTCAGTCACACCTGGATGACGATGCCGCATGCGTCGTTGTCAGCAAGCGCCTGACGTGCTCTACCGCTCACCTCCTCGCGTCAACCATGGGGATCAGTGCTGCCGAAGAAAATCTGGCAGCATTTCCCCTGGCCCAGTGGCCCTAGGAAAAAATCTGACGCCGCCACCAGGCGGGTCAATGCTGTCGGAACAAATCCGACAGCATTTCCCCTGCACTAGCGCATATGGAGGTCCACCGGCGTTGTCTAGCACCTGTAAGTCATTCTTCTATTGTTACTGCTACGCTCTGGCTCTGATTTCAAAAAGGAAACGCTAGGCAGCAAGTTGGGGCAGCAACGTTGTTGATATAGCGTGCGGGCTTCCACACTCGTTGCTTAAGCCGGCTGCATCCTCAGTCTGCTGCTCTAGGGACTAAGTTTGGAAGCTCTGTGTTTGTAACTCAAAACGAGCACGCCAGTGTTAGCGCCAGAAAAGCAGCTGGAAACTGAAAGTAACTGATTAGGAATGAAGAAGGAGCAGCAATGGGAGACCCCTCCAAGTTCTAGCTCCCCCCCACTAATGTAGAACTTGTTACACAGCCAACCGGCCAATCAGAAAAGAGTCCTAGACCTATTTTCTGGCAGGCAGGGTTTTCTCCGTGAGCCCTGCAAGACGCCCGACAGCACAAAACCCGGGTGTCGTCCGTGTTGCCTGAAAACTGGACCATACAATAATACCGACGGTGCAAACACAGTCGTGCGGTCAGAATCAACTAGAAAAATAGCAGCAAAGAGTTATGGCTGCCCAAACCCAGGAAATGCCTACGACAGTTAATGATGCCAAGCAGTGGCACACAGCAAGAGACATGGACCCTAGGTAGAGTATGATGTTGCATACGCAATGGCACACCCTAGAACAATTTTAGGTGCATGTAGACAGCATCTGCAGTGGCCGTGACCACCGGCGGCTCGACCGCCGAGGAGGCCTGCCGATGGAGTTGAGCGTGTTGCCGGAGGGAAGAGGCTCCAGCGAACTCTGAGTAGACCTCAGCGTGCATCGGCTCCACCGAACAACACTCCAGCAGCGTCGAGTCTCGCCGTCACTCATCTACACGCCGATGTACACAAGCCGATAGGACACAACAGAGTACAATGAGAGATGCACGAAAACCAACAGATCGTGATGACCCAACAGGACACCGGATCATCCAGGGACTTATCCAACAGCTACGACATGACAGGTGTGACGCAGATGATGCGTCTCCAAAGCCTGATTGGTTGGTCTGCCGTTGCTGGAGTTTTCTTGGTGGTCGAGACCCCCGCACCTGTTAGCCTGTACCGGTGCGATGAGGAGACCCGTAACTTCGTGTGTGCTTCTTGTCGTGGAAAGCATACGCTTACGTCTCGGTACTACACTCCTACACTTATGGATGCTCTTAGTGCAGTTCATAGTGCTCTAGAGTTTTCTCGATGGAAAGGCCATTTTGGCCAACTTCCTTGTTTTGCTTGCTATTTGTGTCTGGATGATGCAAACCCACCTTGCGTGGACCCGTTGCATAGAGATCATCGTTCTGCATGTTTTGGTGTAGACAGTGGGTGATTCTGACACGTGAGCAGTGAGTTACGGCCAAAACTTTGGTTTTATGTTAGTTTGAGCAGGTACGAAAGTACCGCCGCCCCTAGCGACTCTAGGCAGCCAGCAACTATTTAGGCTGATTGTTGCAAAGTTGTCATTCCTCTCTGCATGTGTTTTATTTATGGAAGCACATTTAACACTCTGTCTGTGTCGCCTAGCTAAATCCTTGTCGTTTCGCGTCCGACCTGTGTTGACGCCGCAAGCTGAATGAGCGCTGACGCCCAGTCAGTCGCAAGCGTACTAAGAAGCTTCCTAGAATTTTCTCCTGGTATCAGAGCAGTGAGACAGTTCTCGCCTAGCTGCATAGCAGAGATGCAGCAGAGCAGCAACAGTGGATGTCACCACTGCCGCCGATCCACTAGGACCTCTCGACGTCACCCAAGTGGTGGCGACGTCACCCACCATCAGCACGTGAGAGTGCATCAGCAGGTGACAAATGTAGCAAGCGGCAGCCGCTAGTAGCTACGAGTAGTAGCGCAACAGAGCAATAGAGTAGTAGCAACGTGTGGCGGTAGCAGCGCGTAACACTCGCAGCACATAGCAGCAGCAGCACGCAGTTGCGCTGCAGCATAGCAGCAGCTTACAGCCTTTGCCACAACTGAGCAAGGAGCTTCACGGCTACTACTACAAGTGCTGGCGCAGAACTAGTAGCGGCAAGCAGCCGCATGAGCAGCGGCGGCGGTGAGTTATTGCAGCAACAACGGCAGTGGCAAGCAGCTGCAACAGTAGCGACAGCAGGCAGTAGTGAGCAACAGTAGCAGTAGCAGTGGAAAGCAGCTGTAGGAGCAAGAGCGGCGTGTAGCAGGCAGAACGACAACAGCAGCCGCAACGGCAGTAGCAATAGCAGCGGCGGCGTCGGCAGGCAGCTGTAACGTGTGGCCGCTGCTGCTCACGTGGGCTGCAAAAGCAACAGCAACCCGTATAGTAGCGGTAGCCGCAGTAGGAGCAGCCACTATAACTGCTTGCTCGTCCCGCAAAGCTGCATCGCATCTTCGCATTGCAAGCAAGCAAGGTGAGGTTGCTTTCTTGCAACGAGTGAGCTTGCTTGCCGTAATCGCTCAAAGCGAGGCTCGAGCCTGCACATCACAAAAAAATGGAGGGGGAGAGCACAGGGGGAGGTCCTCAACTGGGCACCCCGGAACAACCTTAAAAGGTGCACCCGAGGAGGTGACGCTTGAAAAAGAAAAGGGGGGAAAAAAAGGGGGGGAGAAAGAGGACAGGGGAACCTCGATTGGGGCATTTGAGTAAGACCACGAGAAGGGATGCCCAACTCGCGCCGAGTGTTTGGTGAACCCAAACAAAAGAAAAAAAAGGACTTTTTGTGTTCTTTTGTTTATGTTGCTTTTCATTGTGGCTTGAGGCCACCACCGTCAACTAACGATGGGAACCGCTATAGCAGCAGCCGTTGCGAGAGTCATAGAAGCAGCAGCAGCAGCGAAGGTGGCTAGAGGCAACATCCGTAGGTTGACGACGGCCCCCGTTGTAGCATCAGCGGCACTGAAGGCGATTTGAGGTCGCACATTGCGATAGTTGTGCCATCGCCACTGGGCACAACATTGTAGCAACACACTACCGCTAAGGTTTTTGTTGTGACTGACAACATCGCAGCCCATCTGAGAGACGTTACTGCATTTGTATCCCCCCAAGTGGTGCTTTGCACCACCGGGGTTGAGTGTGAGATATCATCACCTACGCTCAGCTCTCGACATGAGCTGCGAAGTGTGGCTGTGGATGTTGCCATCGTCGTGGTCTTCACCTGAGCCTGAGCCGTGGCAACCGCCACAGGCACAGTGGTCGATGCAGCCGTGGCACGAGTCTTGCTTGTTCTCACTTGTTCGTGCTGTTTCAGTCGAGATGGGCAGCATGGCTGGCGCCAGTGCCGACAGCGCCCTCTTGGGTGTCATCCCCCTTGGGTATGATCCTCCCCACCTCCTCCTTCAGTGGATACGTCTCCAAGTGATGCCACAGCGCTTCTGCATGGTGATATGGCCGCCCTACACAAGGAGGTCCGGAACCTCAAGCGCATGGTCCAGCAGCTCCTTGACCACGTGACTTCCGAGCGAGCTGCCACCCTGCCGCACGTTTCACCTCCCACTTCATCCTCATCTTCCCCCCGATCCTGCATCCCTTCCTTCGACGATGCTAGTATACCGGATCTCTCGTCTACATCCATCGCCCTCCACTCCTTCTTAGAGGCTCTTGGCATCATAACGACGGACAGACCCTCAGCCCCTCACCGCACCGCTCATTCTTGCACTCATCATGCGCGACGGCGAGCTGCTCGTCTTTCAAGGCGCGCATAGGCAGAACCATCACACGCGACTTCAGAGGAGTCTCAAGTGACGAGATCCCCTCATCTCCTGTTCACGAGTTGGTCTGCCAAGTCCCCACAGCTCCTGTCGCAGTGTCAATCGTGGGGGGGGGGTGGTTTGTCTGCTGACGACCGCGACGCAGCTTGACATTGGTGAGGCGACTGCTCTACAGCGCACGATGGTTGAGGCAGATGACACTACACAGTAGACTCAGTTTGCGGAGGGTTCGACGGGGGGGAGACGTTTGCCGTGATGGAGACTCTTCTTCAGAGGAGGACTGGTCCGAGGCTGAGTCAGAGTCGGGGATGAAGATGGTGTTCGTTGATACCTTGGCGGATGACATGACGACGGTTGATGCGGGAGCTGCGCCTCACGGTGTGCACGCTCCCACGTTAGCTGGTGTGGAGACAACTGCCATGGTGCCAGGAGCAGCAGTAGGAGCAGGTGATAGAAATGCTGATACTCGGCCCCCAGCAAACGCCTAGGTGGTTCAGATAGATAGTGCTAGGCAGCAGGAGCAGGTGATGGACCACCAAGACGAGGCAGACTTCCTCTATGAGGATCAGTTATCCGTCATGGAGTGGTCGGATGCAGGGTCGGAGGCAGACGTACAGGCCCAGTACGCAGCTATTCTTGTAGTAGCTGCGAAACGAGCACGAGATGGCTTCTCGGTGAGAGCAGACGTCCGCATGTGCGACATGGAGGATGCAGAGCAAGCTGCGGACATCCGACTCCTCGCTTCCCTGACCAGTGTCGCTGACACCACGGCGGTTCCAGCGGAGGACACAGTTACTCTCGTCCGAGCTATACTTCCTGTACCCGAGCGCCTACGCTCCGCGGTCGACGAGCAGGAGGCAGTGGTGGTTCGACTGGATGTTCCAACGCGATGGCCTATCAAGGAGTGTGTGGAGGATGTACACAGGCGTCTCGAGGTAGCTGAGTGGTCTTTACAGGATGCACGTCTGGGACAGGCGGACCTCCAGCAGCTGGTGGATGATGGGTTGCACACCAGGGATCACGAGGAGCACCACGGCACTGACCGCACCTTCGATGACCACGACATCGCCGCATATGCAGCTGTACCTACACATGTCGACATCCGCCCAGTAGCTAACTATCGAGCGACAAGTGTGTCACGAGCAGCAGGTGCCTTTGTAACAGCCGTTCCTACAGCCCCCAGATGACTTATGTGGCGACTCATTGTCTTGCGCTCCCGCCCTACCATCACTTTGTGTCCCGGTGGCACTTGAGTTGACAACTGACGCATAGGACGTCGACTTGTGCGACGACCAGGCGCAACTCCACTCTTTCCTACGGGGTGAGACCGCGAGGCTGTAGGAGGCTCTGGCTCGTGCCGACACCCACACGATCGAGGTCCACTGTCAGGTTTGTTCCGCGATTGACCGCCTACATGCCGCAGATATAGCCAGCCGGTTGGCTGCCGCATCAGAGCTCGTCGAGCTCCACACGCGCCTCGACGTTGCGGAGGCCGCGAGGCAATATGCAGCTCATCAATTGGAGACCATACAGCAGGCGATTCTCTTAGAGGAGGGCCTTAGCGCTGCACCAGTCACATCAGCAAATGACGACAGCAGTGACGATAGCGGTGACGACACCAATGACAACTCCGCTCGAGGGTGAGGCTCTGTGGGAGTACATCTCACCAGCATCATCGTCACCCTTGCTATTGCAGTGTAGGGATATGTGGCCATGGGGGGGAGTGCTCCCTCCTCAAGGATTATGGTAGAACCAGCCATGAGCTTTGCCTGTGCTGTTAGCCTCTGCAGCCCAGAGGGGGTGTTGGTGTCTGGGCTTTGGCTTGACACTCTTTTGAGGACAACGAGATTAATTGGGGTGCGGCACAATGCTAGGGTCGAGATTATGCTGGTTGAGACCAGCGCACCTGGTGAGTTCTACCGGTGTGACGTGGAGACCCATTGCCTAGATGTGTTATGTATGATCCTTGCATGATGCGGTCAAGACCCAGACACCCTGAGATATTTTCCGAGGTCACGAAGAGACCTTGTTTCTCTGTCTCTCTTCCATGATGTTTTCACTTCTAGGTGTGTGATTGGTTTCTTGCATGGTCCAGACCCGGGCACTTCGTGAGATGCACCATTGTCACGAGGAGACCCAGTGCTGTAGTATGCTTCATTGGTGCTCGCCATGATTGGTTTCCCGAGCCATCCTATTCTGCCTTTGCTCAGTCATTGTGGTGTTGACGGATGTGTCAGCCTCGGGGAGTGTTGGTGTGTGGCTTCCACTTGTCACGAACCAAGGACGTGGCAGCTACGGGTGCACCCGCAACTGATGGTGAGCGGTGGCCGCATTGGAGATCGTGACGGCCCGACGGGACACCGGATCGTCCAGGGACTTATCGAGCAGCTACGACATGACAGGTGTGACACAGATGATGTGTCTCCACAGCCTGACTGGCTGGTCTGCCGTTGCGGGAGTTTTCTCAGTGGTCGAGACCCACACACCCGGTAGCCTGTACCGGTGCGATGAGGAGACCTGCAACTTTGTGTGTGCTTCCAGTCGTGGAAAGCACACGCTTACGTCTCGGTACCGCACTCGTGCATTTATGGGTGCTCTTAGTGCAGTTCAGAGTGCTCTAGAGTTTTCTCGGTGGACAGGCCGTTTTGGCCGATTTCCTTGCTTTGCTTGTTATTCGTGTCTGGGTGATGCAAACGTTTTGTATTAGTTGCGTAGAGCTCATCGTTTTGCACGTTCTAGTGCAGAGAGCAGGTGATTCTAACACCTGAGCAGTGAGTTACGGCCAAAACTGTGGTTTTAGGCCAGTTTGAGTAGGTACAAAAATACCGCCGCCCCTAGCGACTCTAGGCGGCCAGCAACTATTTAGGCAGACTGTTGTCCACTTGTCATTCCCCTATGCATGTGTTTTATTAATGGAAGCACATTTGACACTCTGTTTGTGTCGTCTAGCTAAACCCTTGCCGTTTCGCGTCCGACCTGTGTTGACGCCGCGAGCTGACTGAGCGCTGACGTAGAGTCAGTGGCAAGCGTACTAGGAAGCTTCCTACAATCTTCTCACTACGGTGAAATTGAAGTGCCAAATGGGGTCCACAGATTAAGCGTGGCCAACAAATCGGCTACGGTTGTCTAGCGTGGGCGTGGTGGGTGTGTTGACCCATTTGCCGGTGGAGAGTGGGCCGTCGGGTGTGCCGATGCACACCCGATTCCGAATTCGAATGTACCAATGCCGGCACATTCGATTAAGGGAAGTCCTCTTGTTTTACATTTGTATCCAGGAGTGGCATGACTAAACTGAGAATTCACACAACGTATTGTATCGGTATCTGAAAGGTGTTCAAAAATGTTGCTTTGTTCATTTTTTTCTGTTTACGAATCTGGTGTGCTTGTTTTGGAATTTGTCCCCAACTGTAAACTTGGTCTCTCTTGTTAGTCTTTCCTTTTATACATAGGCGCGTGTTCGACATTTGTTTTATTATGACTATGTCGTAGGACTTCGCAGCTGTTGGTTTTTACGCATCCTCATTGTGCTCTGTTGTGTCCTCCCGGCTTGTGTACATCGGCGTGCAGATGACTGACGGCGAGACTCGACACTGGTGGAGTGTGTTCCGGTGGAGCCGACGCACGTTGAGGCCTACTCGCAGTTCGCTGGAGCCTCCTCCCTCTGGCGACGTGCTCAGATCCATCGGCAGGCCTTCCGACGGTCGGGCCGCCGGCTGTCACTGCCACCGCAGATGTTCTTTGCATGCGTCAGGTGTTGGATCTCACTATACCATTGCGTCTGCAGCAGCATGCTCTGTCTAGGGTCCATGTCTCATGTTGTGTGGCACTATGTGGCGTCATGAACCACCGCAGGCACTGCTTGGGTTCGGACAGCCATAACTCTTTGCTGCTATTTTTCTAGCTGTTTCTGACCGCACGAGTGCACTTGCAGCGTTAGTATTATGGTGTGGTCCAGTTTTCAGGCAAAACGGACGACGCCCGGGTTTTGGGCTGTCAGCCGTCTGGCACAGCTTGTAAGCTGCTGTGCTAGACAAGCAAGTAGCAGCTGGACCCGTGCAAGGAAGACACCAAGCAACAATGGTGGTTTACGTGGAAGTTAGAAGTAAGCGGACAACAAACGGATCGAAAAAAGACGAGTCACGGGCACTGAAGTGGTAGCCGTCGGGTGGGGAGAGCGAGCGAGCGAGCAGCGAGCTCGATCTCGCACGTTCTCACCCGAACGGTCGAACCGAACCAAAGTACCCACTAAAAGTAGCAACCTGTCAAGTAGGTCAGTGGAAGGAAAACAACTGTCAAAGAACAGGTGAGTGTGTGAACCCGAGACAAATATGTGTGCACACATGCACGCCAGCCAGAGTCCTGTGAAGCTTGTACTGATGCCTCGNGCTGCTGTGCTAGACAAGCAAGTAGCAGCTGGACCCGTGCAAGGAAGACACCAAGCAACAATGGTGGTTTACGTGGAAGTTAGAAGTAAGCGGACAACAAACGGATCGAAAAAAGACGAGTCACGGGCACTGAAGTGGTAGCCGTCGGGTGGGGAGAGCGAGCGAGCGAGCAGCGAGCTCGATCTCGCACGTTCTCACCCGAACGGTCGAACCGAACCAAAGTACCCACTAAAAGTAGCAACCTGTCAAGTAGGTCAGTGGAAGGAAAACAACTGTCAAAGAACAGGTGAGTGTGTGAACCCGAGACAAATATGTGTGCACACATGCACGCCAGCCAGAGTCCTGTGAAGCTTGTACTGATGCCTCATTGTGAGACTCGCCATGAAATCATGCCACCACAGCGTGGCAGCCAGCAAGAGTTGTCTCTCTCCAGTTAGTCACCTGCGTCAGTGAGGTGAGTGTGCAACGAGGCCAGAGGTCACCGTGTGGTACTGACACAATCCCAACACTCCCCCATGACCCACGGCCGACTTGCACAATGGTACAACAAGCACTGCACCGGCGTCACGAGAAGTGACACGACACAAGACTGTACACGGGCACTGGCACAACAGATCAACCAGGAGGATCACGAGGACACAACAGACNGCTAAGTGCCTTTGTGAGGAAGTCTGCACGTTGCTGTCGGGTGTCGACCCACACAATCTGAACATCGCCTGCAGCCACACGCTCACGCACAAAATGATGCTCCACATTGATATGCTTTGTGCGAGTGTGGTGCATGCCATCATGCTCAGCAATAGCCTTTGTGCTTTGGTTGTCACAACGCAAGGTGATGCAGCGAATGGGAACACGCAATTGCTGCAACAAACGACACAGCCAGACACTCTCACAGGTTCCAGCACCAAGAGCAACATACTCTGCCTCGCTGGAGCTGCGTGCAACACAACCTTGCTTGCCACTCTTCCAGGGATCGCAGTCCCACCAACAAGGAAGACATAGCCAGTGCGACTGCGTGCATCCGTTTCATGCGCCCAATCACTGTCAGTGTACCCATCAACGACCACTGACGGCTGCGCCCGATAACACAGACCAACGCGGGCAGTGGAGAGCGCATACCGCACAACACGTAGTGCGGCTTCCATGTGCCGAGCTCGTGGGGACTGTGAGAACTGCGCAAGGAAGTTCACAGCAAAGGCCACGTCTGCTCTGGTGGTGGTGGCAAGGTACATGAGAGACCCTATGACTCGCAGGTAGTCAGTCACGTCCACTGTCTCCCCCAGCTTTGAAACGTCCAGAGTTTTCAACAACCTCTGCCCGGCGGGCGTCATCGGTGTTGAGGCAGTGGGNGCTGGACCCGTGCAAGGAAGACACCAAGCAACAATGGTGGTTTACGTGGAAGTTAGAAGTAAGCGGACAACAAACGGATCGAAAAAAGACGAGTCACGGGCACTGAAGTGGTAGCCGTCGGGTGGGGAGAGCGAGCGAGCGAGCAGCGAGCTCGATCTCGCACGTTCTCACCCGAACGGTCGAACCGAACCAAAGTACCCACTAAAAGTAGCAACCTGTCAAGTAGGTCAGTGGAAGGAAAACAACTGTCAAAGAACAGGTGAGTGTGTGAACCCGAGACAAATATGTGTGCACACATGCACGCCAGCCAGAGTCCTGTGAAGCTTGTACTGATGCCTCGTTGTGAGACTCGCCGTGAAATTATGCCACCACAGCGTGGCAGCCAGCAAGAGTTGTCTCTCTCCAGTTAGTCACCTGCGTCAGTGAGGTGAGTGTGCAACGAGGCCAGAGGTCACCGTGTGGTAATGACACAATCCCAACACAGCTCACCAAGAAAACCCTGCTTGCCAGAAAAAAGGTCTAGGTCTATATTCTGATTGGCTGGTTACAAGCTCTACTGAGCTGGGAGGGAGCTAGAACTTGGAGGGGTCTCCCATTGTTGCTCATTCTTCATTCGTAATCAGTCACTTCCAGTTTTCAGCTGTTTTCTGGCGCGAACACTAGCGCGCGCGTTTCTGAGTAACAAATCCAGAGCTTCCAGATTTTGACTCTAGAGCAGAAAACTGATGGGGCAGCAGACTTAAGCAATGAGCGTGGAAGCCCGCACGCTGCATCAACAACGCAGCTGCCCCAACCTGCTGCCTAGCTTTTGCATTTGCAGCCAGCACTGCTCGTAGCCACATATGCACATGACATGAGAAGGCAGGCATCTAGACTCCAACGTCAAACTATGGTGGGATGGAGATGTGGCACGGAAACCGGTGGATTCCATTGGACAAAGTTCAAACTTCAGAACTTTGGAAGGACTGCGCACAGCCGGATTCAAGCCTCACCATTTTATCCTTGTGCACAAAGGTCAAAGTTGCAACCAATCTCATGAGGAAACTGGTGCACCCTCCCACGATGTGACCTGGGACAACATGATGACATCTTGTCTTTATCCGTGACTGTCTCGTTTACTTTTTGGAGAAGGTTTGACCTCGGACACTTTGGGATGCCCTCGTCTGTCTCCATGCTTGCATGTGGGTTCCGGGAGAGATGTCATATTTCGCGGGTGCTCATCGTTAGGGGGCCACCCTGTCCGCCTTTCACTGTGCATCGGTGAGTAGTCGCCCTCGGCTTCAATGCCAAGAGGTCAGGCCTGAACCCCGGGTGACGGCGTGGCCTCGCTTGTGATGCACGAGATCCCNCCCCCCCCCCCCCCCCCCCCCCCCCCTCTCCCCCAATCATTTTGCCTTGGTTTTAAGTACAAGTTCCACATTCATGTCGTGTGTGCTTAGTGATGATCCCCCCACTCTTCTAACTTGCAGACCCAAGAAAAACTACACTTCGTGCCATGCCCCCTTTTGCTGGTGTTAAGGCGCCGCGGGTGCTTGGGGTACTTCTCTCCACTACTTTTGATTGGAGGGCGATGACTGATTGCGGCACATGTATGCCCTGGGTTGCTTTGTCAAGGTTTGTGAAACAAGAGTTATTTCTGATTGAAAGAAAGGGCAAGAAGGCACGCACACACTTGCGCATGTGTTTAATAAATCACTGAAGTTACTTCGTGGATATGGACTACCATGGGAGAGGAAGAAAGTTGTAGAGGTCATCAAGTGTGTTCTTAGCACAACTTGTTTACTGTGCCCTTTTCTGACCTGCATGCTTGGGTCCAGCTCATCATGTTGGGAATGCTCATACCCATCATGAGGTTCAGGCCCACCACCCAACTTGGTCTATCCATATTCATTGATAAAGGATCCAGAAGGCTTCTGCTCCGCCATGGGAAATGCCCAACACACAGGTGTACAACAAAGTCCATGCAAGTAGCACCACGAATCACTATAGCATATAGAACACAAATGGCCTAGTTTGTCGCCAAGACAGTTGGCTGAAAGACAAGGAGAAAAACCTCACATATGAAGATACCTGGCAGGCAAGCCAGTTTGGACTGTCCGTGGCTTAAAGAAGAAGACGATGGCAGCGTGATGATCGCTACACACACGNTGCTCAGATGTGAGCAGTGTGTACCCAAGAACAGAGCTGGGATGCACAACTCCTGTGGCTAGGCCCAGGGCGTCCATACCAGTGGGCAGCGCTGGGGACTGTCCAGACGAGGTCTGCGAAGGTGGAACAGAGGACGCTGCAGCACTAGAGGAGCGAGAGGGAAGGGCACGCAGGCGGCCGCCACGAACAAAGGGTTCGATGGGGGCAGGGCGTGGAGGAGGACTGCGTGGGCTAGGCACGACTGGAGTGAGTGGACTGGATGGGGAAGCAGCGGAATGTGCAGGAGAGACGGACTCAGTGGACGAGGACTGAGATGAGGACGCCACAGGGGATGACGACACCGACGGGGGGGCGTCAAGGAATGGTGGAGTCCCAGTGCCGGCCGTTGGAGACCGCTCCGAGGGTGAAGGCTGCTGAGACGGGACAGCAGCAGGGACGGTAGGGGCAGATGGGACTGCAGGGCCGACTTCCCCCCGCAACCGAGAGAGCGGAAGCAGGGAGGCAGCGGGCGCGTGACGATCAAGGTCACGGAGGAACACGGACTCGAAGAACAAGGCATCTCGTGACTCAATGACGCGCTGGCGCTCTGAGTCCCAGAAGCGCCAGGCTTTCGACTGGGAGGAAACGTCCAAGAAGGGGCAGAGACGTCCACGCGGGGAGAGTTTCCCGTCGCGGAGATCCTCTGGGAGCCAGACAGACGCAATGCTACCCCAGACGCATGCCAGACGGAGGTCAGCACGAGAGCCGTACCAACACTCAAAGGGCGTAATGGTGCGGGGAAGAGGGCCGTGAGGGACGCGATTCCATACCCAGGTCATGTAGCTCATGGCCTCAAAAGCAAAGAGAGGGGAGAGCCCAGACTCAGACAGAAGCGTGCGGACGCCATCGGCAAGGGTCCGATTCCAACGCTCAGAAACCCCGTTTTGCTTAGGTGTGTAGGGAGCCGAGGTCTCCAGACACACCCCTTGGGACTCAAGAAACCGGGCGGTGGGTCCAAGGAACTCACCGCCACGATCACTGCGAAAGACGCGCAATGACCGCTGACACGCACGTTCAGCCTGAACGAGCCACGACGCGATGACAGAAGCAACATCACTCTTCTGACGAAGAGCGAAGATCCAACGGAAACGGGAAAAATCGTCAGTAAGGCACAGGACGTAACGTCCGACCCCCCCAAGAAAGTCATGGGGAAGAGGCCCCATGACGTCGGCATGAACAAGATCGAGAGGGTGAGCGGACTGGGAGTCCGAAGAGGCAAAGGGGGAACGATGCATCTTCCCTTGGGCACAGTCCAGGCAGTCAGAAGGGCATGGCGCAGGGAAGGTGGAAGGGGACAAGCCAACAGCGGGTTGAAGACGAAGCATGCTAGTGATCGCATCAGTGTGCACATGGCCAAGACGGCGATGCAAGAGCTGGATATCAGCAGGAGAAAGGGAAGGCGCGACGTGAGCAAGGGACAAGCCAACAGCGGGTGCAGAGGGGGCATGAAGGGGAACACGATACAGCTTGGCACACTTAACCCCCCGCAAGACGACGCGACCAGAAGAGCGAAGACGAACAGTGCCCACGCCCTGACTAGCGGAGAAATCCATGCCCTGATCGTCGAGGCGCGGCACTGACAGCAGGCTGAGTTCCAACGAAGGCACGAACAGAACGTCAGGCAGAAACAGCACGCCACCGGGACCGACAAAACGGACAACACCAACGCCTTGGACAGGAAGGAGCTGGCCAGAACCAGTGCGCACAAAGCGAACAGAGCCGACAGGACCCAAGGAGACAAAAGCGGACCGAACAGAGGTCATGTGATGAGTGGCTCCGGAGTCAAGGACCCAGAAGCCGCCAGAGACACGAACATGGGGAAGGACGCCACAGGTGGCAACAGTGCCGACGGAGGGCGGGGATGAGGCACAGGCAGCAAGACAACGAGGGAGAACCACAGACTGCCAGTGCTCCACCCACGGAACAGACGAGGACGGCAACCCAAGGACGTGACCGGGGGGGTCCCCACGAAGAACGGCGTCAGTATGACAGG